>BPTQ01006412.1:0-50248 GCA_019973895.1 Chrysanthemum seticuspe | reverse complement strand
GGGGAGTGCTAGGTCAATTTACGATGTCAAAAAGCATACGTACTACAAAGAAGAGGAAATCCCACATGAGATTAGGTTGGATAGAACGCCATCTAGATATGGACCTTGGTTAGATAAGAACTTCATAGGTCCCCAACGACCTTTCTACCTAGATGAAGCCTTTGCTAGTAAAGCAACTTTCCATGAAAAAGAAATGGCTAGGGACATGGAAGTGAACCCGTTTGAGGACGCCTTAGTATTTAGGAAGATGACCGAGTTCCTAGGAAGCTTGCCCGTCAACCTTGTCATGAATAAGTGTAAAGTTGAGAGCGATAAGCCTAAACATAAATGGGATTGGGATAGACCGCCTAGTGATGGTAATGGAGAGTGGCACATTAGGATAACAATCTATGATCCCGATGGAGAGAAGTTTGAAAAGGCATATCGAACCAAACGTACTACTAGGAACTTAAATGATAAGTTTGATCCTTATGACATTGTTAAGGATAGACTTACTTATATCGGTACGTAGGGGCACGACTACGAGTCTAGCTACAAGACTCATAAATAAAGAAAAGCGCTTCGTGGGAGGCAACCCATGCTTAATTGTTTGCTTGTTTGTGTCATATATCTTTTATTGATTGTTTATTCTCACGTTTAAATTTGTAAAAATGCTTTATTTTGTCTTTAACCTCGTCTTAATTACATATAAAGGTATTTTACATAAGGGATAAGTGTAGTGAGGATTACACACGTTTTCAAAAGGAACATAAACATGAGAATTTCAATTAATTAAAAGATATACATGTGTGTTTGTTCGAGTCAAATGCTTGTATCGAGTCATAATGGATGTTTTGCAGGAAATTTTTCCAGATTCTAAAGATGTAAATTTTCCAGAATTTTTTCCAGAAAATCGCAGAACAGTTTTTTTCAGGATAACCTGACGGCGTCAGGATCGCAACCTGACGGCGTCAGGAAGGAGCAAAAACAACTAATTACTTTTTCTCGTTTTCTGAGCTACTTATAATTTTTTGGAATTTTCCAGGTCTTAATTTTCCAGGAATTCTGTAAACATCCATTCCACAAGCATTATATCCTAGTTTAGTAGAGTCCTATATATATTATTACCGCCGATTTTACGCAAAGGTTTCGTTTGTTTTCTTCAAGTGTGCAGGTTTAATTTATCAAGAAGAAGATACATAAGATGAGAATGAGCTTTACACACAAACGTTTTTCTTGAAGAATGTAACCACCACTTTACACGGATCCTACCGATATAATCAGATGAGTACTAGTTTCTTTTATCTTTTATTACCTTCCATTATCATAACTTTGATACTTTCGGGGAACATTGGGGACAATGTTCAGTTTAAGTGTGGGGAGGGAAAATAAAACGGGAACTTTGAAACTATGCTTATCCTTGAATATTTGCTTTGTCCAATTGCATTTGTGTAATAAACCATGAGAAAATGTCGGTTAGGGTAATTTTGGCACCAAATTTAAATTTTTTCATGACATATAGGAGTGGGCCATTAGTCTTAATAAAGCGTCTCATAGATAGGAAGTTATATGACTAGCACAAAAACCCTTTACCACTTAAATTCCACCCAAAATGTGAGGATCGCCCTTAGATTAGTAGGAATTAAAGCATTCATCTTTAATGCTTAGTGTGTGAACCGGTAGTATAATAGATTCTAGAACTTGTTTTGTGATGCATCCCGAGATCGCTAGTAAGACTACACTTGTGTAGTTAGGAATAACTAAATGATAAGAGGCATTATGATAACCCTTGTTTAATACCCGTAATATAATTACTTCTTCCACATCGGTTGAGTAATTCCCCCACACCTTTGCGTTGTACTCATCTTTAGTACACGATACCCCTAGTTAACCCCTCAGAGCCTATCCTTTTCGCAGTTCTCGTGATGTTTCGGTTTTCCGGAATATCAATGAAGAGCATTGTTTACACCCCACCCCCAAATGTACACCCAAATAGCCTTAGCCTACCTTGTATGCACTCACTTTTAGTGCATTATTGTTATCACACTAAACCCTTAGTTCAATTATCTAGTTGCTTGCATAAGTTGCTAAGTCGAGTCATATCCTTTGTACACAGTTTTGGGACGATTGGGACTCATGGGAAAAGTTAAAGTTTATGAGATGACGGGAAGGGAACGTTAAATTCAAATTCCCTTTATTTGCATAATAATGTACTCCAAGTGTTTTGATCTTTTCAATTCGGGTCAAATTAGTGTTAGAGTAATAAAAAACTCAAGTGTAGGGATGTGCCTATAAATCCCCATCATTTTGATGTTATCATAGAGGATGGTAGAGTAAAAGTGTATGAAAAAAAAATCGAAAAAAAAATAGAAAAAGAGAAAAAGAAAAAAATAGAGTGTTGAAAACATACGGGCTACCATTCTACATCTATCTTTTCAATTATGTTTGTTTGTTTCAGTTATCTAGAGTCTAGAGTGTCGAGTCTTGGCTTAGCAACGCCATTCTTCGCATGCTTGTAACATAAAGATTTTTGACTTGTCACCACTAAATCGCCTATCCCACCAAACCCTTTGTTTCCCTACCGTAAGCCTAACATTACAACCCTTTAAAAGACCTCTTTGATAGTCTTTCCTAGGTGCTTACGCCAAAGCGATGGAGGTTTGATCTAGTCTCAAGCCTATGGTAATCTATGTACTAGGACCGGTTAATGAGTGTTTATCTTCCATTTCCAACTTGTTATATTTCATATACACCCGAGAGATGTGAGTATCCAAACACCCCATGTGAGGTGCTAGTATGTAATTTCCGTGCTTGTTATGACTTTTGCGGGGATTATATGTGTTGTGGATTGTTCTAAACCAATGCTTCATGACCCCTAACTTATAAATTAATTTGCTAAAAGCACATTTGCTTGAGGACAAGCAAATACCAAGTGCAGGGATCACTACAACAAAAGTGGCTTTTTAGGACCCTTTGTGTGGGACGGTATGATAATGGAGTCCTAAAAAACTGTTTAATAGGACATATGAGCGTTTAGGGTCCTTTTTAAATATTTGCTACTTAGGCGATGTCCTAAAAAGGTATATAATAGGATGGTCGATGATTTGGGGTCCTATTATCATATAACTTAATATGACACTTAAAATATGGATCCTAATAAATTACCTTTATAAGACGTTTATTCATTATGGTTGTATTATAATAAACCATAATAGGACACTTGAGTTTTGAGTCATAAGACATCAGTTAGTTAAAACGCTTATTCACAAAAAGTTTTATTATAGCAAAATTTAATAGGACCTTTGACACGTGGGTATTATAACGTTAACCTTTATAGGACGCTTATGTACAATGGTTTTATAACATCGTTTTTTTAAAACGATTATTTGTAAAAGTTTTATTATAACAAAACTTAATAGGACCCTTAAAGGATGCATATTAATTATGGTTTTATTACAATACACCATAATAGGACACTTGATATATAAGTCATAAAACATTAATTATTTAAAACGCTTATTCGCAAACGTATTCCCATAGATTGATACACCATCATAAGACACTTGATATTTGAGTCATAAAACATCTGTTTTATGGAACACTTATTCGCAAACGTTTTTTTTATAAGAAAAGTGAATAGGACCCTTGACAATAGCGTCTTATAACGTTAACCTTTATATAACGCTTATTCATAATGGTTTGTTTATGATACACCACAATATGGCACATCTTTTTAGAGTCGTAAAACATCCGCTTTTTATAACGCTTATTCAGTTTTATAGAACGCTTAATTGCAAAAGTTTTATTTGAACAAAAATTAACAGGACCCTTGACAACTGTGTCTTTTAACATTAACCTTTATAGTACGCTTATTTGTTGACAATAAATATTAACATGCTTCCTAATCTCAATATGTTGACACTAACATATCAAAAGATATAGAACCATGATCCAAATTACTTTTAACAAATTCTCGAAACCGGTAACCACGACTGCCAGCCATATATATTAATCACTGTAGACACGCATCCAAACACTTCATTGCACGTACCGTCAGTGTTCCTTTAATGAATTGTGTATCACGAACTTTATGCTATCAATTCCAAAACCCTGTCGAAAAACATAATTATAGCGGTAACACCATATACCAACCCTAATCCAAAAACTCACGTAAAATACCTTTAGAAAAAAGTAAAAGAATCCGGTTTACCTTTGTGAATCTAGTAACAAGAAAAACTCAACTTGGGGGTTAGTAATGCCGATTGGACGCAAATATTTCAGAGAATTTGGGGATATCTAAAAGATGTGCGGCAATTATTTTAGATTATAACAGATGACCGCCAAAGAAGGAGTTTGGAATTTTTAGATAGCGCTCAATTCCCGTAATTTTGATAATTATAAAGAAAAATGTTAATATAAAAATATGTTATTAACTTTTTAAAAAAAAATTACATTTAAGGTAACCAGCTTTTAATTTATTTATTGAGATGCTAAACTTATAAAACTTGACATTATAGGTTCTAGGGGTGAGCAAACGGGCCGGATGGACCGGACCGACCGACAAAACCGACCGGACCGAATGACCCTCGGTCCGGTCTCGGTCTACCATTTTTGGCTAATTCGGTCTCGGTCCGGTCCGGTCCGGACCACAAACCGAAAATTTAACCTTGTTGGACCGGACCGGACCGACCACATTCGGTCTCGGTCTCGGTCTAGGTTTTTTGCCGGATTCGGTTCTCAGTCCTGTCCGGTTTTTCTCGGTCCGGTCCTTTTTTCGCCCGATGATCAGCCCTAATAGGTTCACTGAACTTATAAAGATTATATCAACATAACTGGATTTTTAAAAACACGATATTTATGTTACGTAGCTATCCAAAAATATGTGAAAATATAAAAATTAATCTGACTTAAGTCGTTATTTGCTTACATGACACTTTTTAAATGACATAAAACATGAACCAAACATTTGATGGTTGGTCTAATTGAATGGTTTATCTATATAATTTGGGTTTTTATGCTTGCATAATACATTGACAAAGGTAAATTGAGGTTTAGTTGAAGAATAAGAGTGATAAGTTTGATCACAAGCATTTCGAGTACATAGAAAGGTAGAAATCGGTCGAACACGGTCGTAGTCGGTCTAAAACGGTCTAAGTCCGTCGAAAATTGTCAAAATCGGTCGAAAACAAGCGAAATCGGTCAAAATCGATTGCAAACGGTCAAAAGGGACGAAAAACGTTACAAACGGATGAAAACGTATAAAAATGTTGTATAGTATTTGTCTTAGTTTACAAAACCCAATGCACATGACCTATGACCCATGTTAATTACCCACTGTCGATCACCAGTCATGTATTGGTCGATAACATGACAATAGAGCCACTATAACCCAATGCACATGACCCATTACCCATTGTCAGTAGTCATGGATGTGTCGTAACATGACACTCTAAGCAACTAGAACCCAATGCATATGACCCATATGATGTCAAATACCCATTAATGAATGTGACTAGTGATAACCTAATGCACATGACCCATGACCCATGTGAATTAGCCATTATCACCGGTCGTGCATGGGTTGCACCGGCTTGGTAGGTGTATAGTTATAGTTCGGAGGTTATATGAATTATATTTGAAGTTATTAAAGGCGGTCATGCATGGGTTGCACCGGCTTGGTAGGTGTATACCGTTTGTCACATACACTAAGAAGCAAGTATCCAGGGACCTCCCGATCATGTTATCCGAGATCGAGAAAGTTTGAACTCGGCTTGACACTACAAGAAAAGGGGGTTTTTAGGACGAAACGTTTTGGAACGGTAAAAAAATCGTGCCAAATACACGTATTTGGCACTTGCGAGGTCACCGTGACAAAAAAGTATGTATTTGAGACGGCTATTAAGAAATTGTTCCAAATACATACGTATTTGGAACGCTTTCTAATAATGGCGCCAAATACATGTGTATTTGGAACGGTTAGAGTTACTAGTGCCAAATTTTTATGTATTTGGGACGGTTGGTACCAATGGTGCCAAATTCATATATGTATTTGGAACGCTATCTATTGTTGGTGCCAAATAATCATGTATATGGAACGGCTTGTACGAATGGTGCCAAATACCTATATGTATTTGGAACATTATCTAATGATGGTGCCAAATACTTATGTATTTGGAGCGGTTTTTATAGGTTATGAAAAATACAAATGAATTTGGGGCGCTTTTTATAAACTATTTTGAGTTCTTATCTATTTTAAACTTCTTTAAAAACATACCCAATTTACATATTTTTTCCCGCACGTGTTGACTATGTTCTGATTTTATTATCTTGAACATCAAATAAAATTTATAATCGATTTTATTAATTTACTCTAATATTCAAAGCCCTTCGTTATTTAATTTCTATAACTAATCTATCCATTATATAACTTAAAACGCCTCGCCTTCTAGATTCTGGTGAGTTAATAACGTTGTTTTTTAAATAAACATTTTTTTCCCTTTAAGGTCAAATTAAAAATATTCACATTTATATATACAAAAATGGATAAACAAATGGTTGATTATGTCATCTATGTTCAGGTTACCTGGCAAAGCGTGTCTTTAACTGAGATGTACGTGTTAAAATAATCTGAACTTCATATCTTATTCAATAATATAAATCAACTATAAATAAACTACATGAGACTTTAAGATAAACCCCAATGGGAACCGGCTTGTTGCACAATCATACCGAGCCCACTAATACTTATATGTCGCTTAATACTCCTCCGTAATTTGATCGGGCGAAATTTTGAAACCTCAAACAAGAGTTAAACTATATTTACTCAAACAAGAGTTAAACTATATTGTTATATTTACTCAACAAAACAAGAGTTAAACTATATTTACTCAACAAGGCAAGAACCAAAAAATTCCTAATTACCATAAGCTTATCAAATTGAACCACGGTGCTTCATGGTGTTGAAACAAAAACAATCAGGTATAGATTGTTTATAATTTATGTTTAATCTTAAATTAGTCGGTTTATCCAATTTTAAAAAAATGGAAAATTGATCGATTTTTTTTTTAATTGTTATCATAATCATGTATTTTTGGGTTAATGGTTCTTATGATCCATTTTTAGTTGATGTTTAATATGATTAATCATGTATTACATGTGTTTCATGAAAGGGTAATCAAGTGTTTGTTAAAATGTCTAAGAAATAGGATATTATATAATGTTCAACAAAATGCCTAATTGAGGCTTTCTCATACATGCATATACATGTTTGACAAAATGCCTAATTGAAAAGAAAAATTGAATGGCTCATACGTATACCTTTATATTTGTTTATTTACACATCAGTATGGGGCAACCTAAGTCGAACTGTAAATTTTATATGTGATTATTTTACTTTGTTCTAAAGAGTAAATGTTTGATAAATGACAGGGAAAAAAATGATACAAACAACTTATAAGTATAAAGAGGTTGTCAAAGATTTTAACTTTATATCCATCATGCTTTTGGAATCGTTGAGAGTGTATGTATACATAGTTAAACTTTTAACTTCCTTATCTTTCTCTACTGAAGTTGTAAGCACTACTGACCCAATGTTTTTCTCTACCTTATTTGTATCAGACAATGAGTCTATTTAGTGGAAGCAATGCAAACGATTTGGGGTGGACACGTGGATCAAGTTCTAGATAATAGGTTTGAGAACTCTTTCTCGAATCTGAAATTGGTGAGTGTTATAATTGATGAGACCTCTAACTTTTTAGTATATTTAAAATTATATATTGAATTTAACATTTGACTATTGTTACTTAAAGTTTGGTTCAAGTTGAAATTCTCAACTTATGAATTGTTTATTTTGTTGTCTAGACACGATAGATTATTCGTTTTCTTCTCATAATTTACCCTTCAGGTGGCAACTGTTTATGCTTTATAAACTGATGTTGCTTACTATTTTGCAAATTAATTTCAAGATTATATTCTCGGAGACCAAAGTGCGAGTAATTTCCAAATTTATTTCACGATCATTTCTAATATGTGTTTCAAAATAGTGAGCATTTGATTCTGGTCCAAAGGGTCTTTTGTGTTACTCTTATATTATGATGAGTATTTTAGTTGTTGTTTGGCATAGTATATTAAAAGTGATAATGTCATGTAAGTTACTCTAAATTACATAAGTAGGCATATGTTGGGTTTGGTACGTTGGTTAGCTTTTTCTTTTTGTTGGCAAAAAATGAAAGTAGCATTATTAAAACTTCGACAGATGCAAAAACTTTGGTTAGTATATTAGTCTACTTAATAGCTCATTGCTCGCATGACGGATTAACAGTCAACAATATATTTATATGTGACATTCTATTAGTGATATAAGTAGACAAATGTTTCGATTTGGGTAGTTAACAAGATAGTAACTTCATATGTCGAATTCATACCTTCTTACTCATTTAATAGTTGACAGTATGCAACTTAAGGAAATTTTAGGACTTAGTCTGCATATTTTTTTATCTAATTTGGTGCTTGGAGGTGAGGCATACTAAGGTACCTGTTTGAACAGTGATATTAGCAGTGCTCATTTGCTTATTAAGTATTCAAATATCATATGCATGGTACTACACTACTAGTCTACTACCTTACGATACACTGATCATGTAGATGTAATTATCTACTAGATAAGCTAAACCCCGATCAAACCATGAAGCAGTGCCACTTACTAGTCTTCTTACTGCATTCATGATTATGTTTTCACCAGACTCGACTTAGATTATATCATTGTAGTATCTGTTCCCAACACAATATTTTGCATTTATGGTAGCGTACTATTTATCAGGAAAGATTTGTAACTTATGAACTGAACTAATTAATAAGTTGTTGGAGATAATATGATAAGCAATAATCTTGTTTAAATCTTTCTTCTTTTGTGCTTTTGTTTACTTCTCTTCTATTTTCAGTTAAAGCTTGCAGGCCACGAGTTATACGAAGAATCTCTTCCATCTGGCGGTATTATGACCAGAATAGGACCTGTACATGGAAAGCTTTGTATGGTTGTTGCAAATGATGCAACAGTCAAAGGATGAACATACTATCCAATTACTGTTAAGAAGCATCTTCGAGCACAAGAGGATCGCAGTTAAATGCAGAATACCATGTATTTATCTCGTTGACACTGGTGGTGCTTTTCTTCTAAAGCAGGCTGAAGTTTTTCCTAACAAGGAACATTTTGGTAGAATATTCTAAAAAAGGCCCGAATGTCTTCAGAAGGTACTCGTCAAATTGTACTGGTAATGGAAAGAAGAAAATCAAGATTTTAGTGGTCTGACAAGCTTTATTCGTTTCGGTTAGTAATAAGTCGTCTTAGTGATTTACATTGAGTTCTAGTTATGATTGTCATTCTAAAAAATTGAGTTCAATTTACAAGGATGTTGTGCGTATTGTATTTTAATTTTTGGTAAAGCAACCATGTTTACTTGACTTTATGGATGATTAACAAAAATTAAGTTCAATTTAATTGTGGCTTCTTATATTTGTGTATACTTGAGATGGTTAGCTGATATTTGTGCATAACATGAAATGGTGTTAATCCACGTTAGCAATGATTACACAAATCGTGCCAAATATTTGATTGACGAATGCAAAGCGATGCCAAATGATTTTTATAATGAACGCAAAAGTGTGCCAAATGTTTTTGGCAAGGCGGATAACAATGTTCCAAATATGTTTGGAACAAAAAACAAAAACCGTGCCAAATACGTTTGTCACGGTAGATAAACCGTCCTAGTTAATTTTGGCACTATAAATAAAAACTGTACCAAATACGCATTCGGCACGGGAGATGAATTGGTACCAAATACGTATTTGGCACGAGATATAAAGTGTGACAAATGCCCAATTTGGAACGAAAGATTGTCAGTCGTGCCAAATACCACACTCATGGCACCCCACAGTTAAACCGTCCCATCAACCGTGCCAAATACTATTTAGCACGGTTTCAACCCGACCCAAATGTATTTGGCACCCTCATATTTAGGACAGAGCCAAAACCGTGCCAAAGCCGTGCCAAATAGCATTTGGCACGACCTTTTGAGTATTTGGCACACTTTTCCACCCTCCCAAATACCAGTTTTTCTTGTAGTGTGAGCTTGACTCAAAAAGCTCGATTTATTTGTAAAAATGTGTTATCTTACACAAATTAAAATTCAAATATAACCTAACATTTTATAGACGTTTAATATGTAAAATATCATAGTGTCATTTAGGCTCGGAAGTCCAATCAAATTTTGTATGTAAAACTCAGGCTCGAGCCCGATTGTTAGATGAGCTACAACTTAGGCTCGAGCTCGCGCTCGTTTAAGCTCGGCTCATTCAAGCTTTTTACTGATATGATCCTGAGCTTTTCACGAGCGGCTCGGCTCATTTCCGCCCCTAATATAAACAAAGATTAAGATATTTCGTGTGTTAAATTTGTATGTAATATTTTACACGTCCCGCCCTTATTTTTGCCCAAAATATAATTTCCCACTCAACTTTTCACAAGCCCGCCTAAATTTTTCCCCAAAATCAAAATGCCCCTCAACCACCATCCTTTATCCTTTTTCTCAGATCTCACATCATCTTCATAATATGTTCTCTCCAAAAAATTTGAGATTCCTTAGCGGGAGATACTTTTCAATTTTCCCCCTTTTGAGTTTCAAAATTAAACGAAATACTTCAAAACTTTTGGGCGCTTTATTTCCCTCCCCACTTTTCATTACCTTCACAAAACCCTAACTTTTCCCCCTCTTCACTTTCACAACCCCAGACCCTATAACCTTCTGTGCAGCTTATCACCACCACCACCACCGTCGCACACCACTGCCATCACAAGCTACCTTCATCACGCAACCAAGACAACAACAGACTAATCAATTTAGGAGGTACCAAACTTCTACAATTGATGTTGTTGTTCGATTAACCTTTTTAATATATCTCATTAATGTTGTTAATATTGATTCTAGAATAAGTTGTGTTTGTTTATATTTTTTTTGTATTGTTAGGTAAGTAAGTCTTGATTTTGGAATGAAATTTGTTGAAATAAATCATTTTTTAAGCTCTGTATGGGATAAATGGGTGTTTTGGACTTTTGGTTGTGCTATTTGGTTATAATCTTCTCATTAGTTTATAACCAAATTTGCTATTTGGTTATAATCTTCTGTGATATTTGGTTATAAACTTGTCATTTGTTAGGTAAGTAAGTCTCTATTTGGTTATAAGCTCTGTATAGGTAAGTCTTGATTAACAAATGAGAAGATTATGACCAAATTTGCTTTGTTTACAATCATATCTAATTAACTGACACAACACAAGTCAATATCATTACAGTAAGTTACAATCCTTTATACAATTCTTTATATAATATGTTCATTGCTTCACTGGAACTATAATCTGATTTGTGTTGTACTAATCACGTTATAATTTTGTAGCCGAAAACTGTAAACATGAATAACCAAGTGAGTGTTATTGTGATTATAATCCCATTATAAGACCATGAAAAGTATAACATCTGAAAGGTGGCAGAGAAAGGGTCGGAGATGGTTACACTGGTTAGGCCGCGTACATATGAGTCAAAAGACGTGCCCTCCCCTGTAACTGGGAGGGAAAAACTCATCCGTTTTATGCTACACATTAGACTTGAGGTTGCTTTAGTACGGCTTATATGCTTATGCTTTATTGTCCTTTTATGTTATAAATAATGCATTCATGACTGTGTTTGAGAATTGAGATTGCTTATCCAATATACTTATCTGATTAAGTGTGACTATGTGAGTGACATAAATTGTTTTAAATAGATAAGTAGTTGTAAGAAGCTATACTAATTCCCCTTATATGTGTCAATTTAGTTAAAATTTGTGGCAGGCTAAATTTAACTGCATACAACCTCTATATGGTATTACTCAGATAGTAGACTTTTAGGCTAATGTAATCACACTGAATTTGAAGAGCATAAATATTATTAAAAAAGGTTACAATAATGGACGGTAAATCCAACACATTTTGACTTGTTAACTAACCCGTCCATCTTGTTCCTCTATTGATATGTATCAGCCTTGTCTAACTAGGAGCTTTTGTATTGCTTATAATTTGGTCAACTATATTTTCAAATCTTGATCAAGTTGCAGTAAAGTGTTCATTTCTGGTATTATTAGTGTGAGTTTCTAGTACAGTACTTGTATTGTTTGGTTTCCCTTCTTTTATGCATGACTTTTTTAGTTATCAATATAAAGTCTTAACAAACAAATCTGGAAAACGGATATAAGTAGCGTTAAAAACAAAGTTTGTTAGATATGATTAAAGTTGTCGAGGCAGTCTTTTAATATGGACATTGGGCGGGTTGGGTTGATTTGAAATGGGAAGGTTATGATCCATAAACCACAATGCTGAGACTAACATTTTTAGTGTTTATGGTGACAGTGTAAAAAAGTACTAAGAGATGAAGAAAGTAGCAATAAGAAGAGGAGAAAAAGTCCTGTGAAATCTCGTGCTGAGTGTTCGGGGATCAGGAAGGCACAACAGCAGCAGAGCCGGTTTCGGTCATTAAGGGAAGATGGACTGCAAGGGCCACCATCGCGCACCAGAGCTAGCCTCAAAAGACGGCACCATGAAGCTTCATCAAGCAAGATCAAGGTACATCATTCTGTTTGTGTAAGATGTTTACAAAATGATTATAATTTTATTTTCCGTGTGATATTTTTAGATAAGGCATGATTACTAAACTTCAGTAACGAAAAGTTAGTCCTCTTGTTTATTTCTGTTAATGCATACTTACAAATCTCATCTTAATCTTCAGGTGGAAAAGAAACTAAATCAAGAAGATCGGTCAAGAAAAGGTAGCAAACTTCTTTATGATTATACCATTACATTTACACTCACGATAGCACGGACATTATAAATATCACGTCATATTTTTTCTTGTATTTTAATTAGAAAAAACACATGCCATAGAGCCTAAAGAGAACTCAGGAACCGATGCGATATTTTCTTATATGAATCAATACATTGTTTATTTGGCCAATAAGAATTAGATTTCATGGCTGGATTTTTTTTTATTTTTTTTTTGTTCACATAGAGCCATGTTCTTTAATAGAAAACCGGGCTCTATAATTGAAGACTGTGTTGGTGCAACCATAGCATGGCCTTGTCCCTTTATCTCGGTATGTCTTTGTTAATCTTGTGATACCAATAATTTTACTAACATGGAGCTTAATGCTTATACATGGGTGTTTATTTGTAGGTGGTCCGTGAGGATTGAGAGAGATGATGCATGATGACCACGGACTAAGCTTCTTGTTGCGTTAATGTATTGTTTAATGTTAACATACTTTATGTTAGATTCTGTCTACCTTATTTATGTTTAGTGATTTTGTTATGACAATTGGTAATTTGAAATACAATTTCGTTTTATTCATTTAATATTTAGTTGATATTTTATTCATATTGTAATAATAGAGTGTGCATGGTGAAAATAGCGTCCTATCATATGACTTGTCCGGACTTTGAAATTGTCCTATTAAACTTATTAACCGTCCTAACAATTAACTTAACATTGTAAAAGTGTCCTAATATGTTGTTATTAGGACGTTATTTAGGTTGTTAATAGACATTTTATACGACCAAAAAATTGGTTTCATAATCTTCCTTGAGATATTAGAACCCTTTTCTTGGTGCTAAAATAGCTATAATGTTATATGATAAGCGTCCTAACAATTATCTTTTAAGTACGCTTGTATGTGTATCAAAAGATTAAAATTAGGTAACAACGTTTTACAACATTGTAAAAGTGTCCTAATATGTTTTTATTAGGACGTTATTTGTGTTGTTTATAGACCTAAAATGCGACCATAAAATTGGTATCATAATCTTATTTGAGTTATTAGTACCCTTTTCTTGGTTGCTAAAATAGCTATGATGTTACATCATAAGCGTCCTAACAATACTTTTAAGGACGTTTTTATGTGTCTCAAAAGATTAAAAGTAGGTAATCACATGTTAAAACATTGTAAAAGTGTCCTAATATGGTTTTATTAGGACGCTATTTGTGTTGTTCATAGACATATAATACGACCATAAAATTGGTTTCATAAGGGTTAGGACGCTTTGGACCTATTACAACCGCCTTACATGAAACGCTTTCATCCTTGGTCCTATTAAATGAAAGGTCCTAAAAAGTACCATTTTATTACGCTTATGGGGGTCCTAAAAAGCCACTTTTCTTGTAGTGGATATTTGATAAGGTTTTAAAATGTACCTTTTTGAGGGGTCGTTTAAGCCCTTATTTGATCACTTTTGTATCCGTTATTACTTAACATCGTTCCTTTTTCACTTTTTAGGTATCTTGAAGGCAAAATGCTAGAATGACACTTATTCGGACGAAAAGGCGCGAATATACGAAGAAAATGGCCAAAGTCAAGAATCGAGATACTCAGGCTGCTAAAACTGAAGGGGACGGCGTCAGGTGTTATCTGCGACGCCGTCACATCACTTGTGTGACGGCTCAGTAGCCAAATTGCTTATTTACAAGTGACGGTGTCAGGTTTTAAAAGAGTAGGTCGTCGCAACTCAGACGGCCTAGATTTGATCCAGACGACGTCAGAGACTGAAGGGGACGGCGTCACAAGCATAAGGTGACGCCGTCGCAAGACTAACGTGGCCAAGATGAAACCCTAATAACGGCGACCCGACGGCGTCGCAAATCAAAGGGTGACGCCGTCGCATATGTAATCTTATATATAGAATCCGAATTTTTTAGTTTTCAGTGTGTAGTATTTTGGAGTAAAAACCTAAACCGAACCAAGGCTGTCTTGTACAGTATTTTAGGGTTCCAAACCCTATCTTACATCAAGATAAGTGTTTTACTTCATTAATTTAATTATTTCTTCAATTACTTGTGTGTATGCTTGCATGTTCCCCATGCCCGGCTAATTTACTTGTGTGTTTGCTTAGGGAATATGAAACTTAATTATTGAATATTGATTGGTTGTCTCTTATCTTAATTGTTAATGATCTAGTAATGCGATAGGTCATCCGTTGTGTAGTTAATGCTTGATTAATCTTTGTGAACCTTAGTTTATAATACCTATAGTTGTTGTAGGCTAAACCATCCGAAGAGTACCTTAGAGTTAAAGTTTATAAATCCTAGAGATTTTGTAGGCGACACCCTTTGGTAGTTTCAAATAGTTAGGGATAAATGCATACCCTACGACCTTAGACACACAACGCGATTAAGAATAAGGACGTGACAATTCAACCATCAATAGGAGATAATTAAGGATTAATAAAACCTAAGTAAACACATCTTTAAATCATCATACGAGCACACAATAATTAGACATAGACTACATACACCACTAGATTAGACAATTAGATAAGTAGAGTAATCGGTAGAGATACCAACCCCCAAATCCAAACCCCGAGATTCGTACCTTTCCATTTCCTAAAAAAACATAAAAAGATAAAAAAAATAATCTTTCTCAACCCCAACCTTAGCGTAGTAACTTCTCACTAGCATTCCTATTCCCCTAGAGAACGATATCAATTCCCGTGGCTTACCCTAATACTACACTACAACGATTAGGTTCACTGCCTAGGGTGTTGAAAAACTTGCTCGACGAAAAGGAAGTTCCTTTGACCCCGAACGACGCGTGTAGCGTTATCAACAAGGAAAGCTTCGTCAAACTTGTTAAACTCTATGAGTTCACGGGTAATCACTGTCTTTCCTAGATTGTTACTAGGAAACTCTGTTTCTTTGCTCACCTATGTTGTAGTCATGTGTTATTTATCATTCCTTCTTTGATGGTTTATTTGTGCCATTCAGACCTGTTATATGTTCTCCTGAAACTTTAAAAGACATGAACCTTGAACATCACGTGCAAAACTTATTTATGTCCCCTGTATCTTTTCATGGGTTCTCAATTGCAGTAACTTTTTAAGATTTTCACCCTGTAAGTTAACTCTTCAGTATGCACGTGTACATTCAAATTCAGCATCATTAATCATATGTATGCATACATTTGGTTATATGCGTATATAAGTGTGATTGATTAGTTATTCTGGATCGTTGTCATAACAGGTTGGAGTTGCAAAAGCATATGAGACAGGAGGAGCAGCATGCCTCAGTGTTTTGACCGATTCAAAATATTTTCACAGGACGTCTTACTTCAGGTACTGAAAATTTATATACGTGCAGTTTCTTTAGAAAACGGTAAATAATACGTGCAGTTTAGTCAACCAATCAGACACATGTTGTCTTTAACACATCAGGTAGTTGTTTAGTTCAAAAGTTTTATATATGCATCAATAAACTTTAAACTTACCAGTGGCAAATGGGTCGGTTGGGTCGGTTTTGGGTCAAGTTGGTTATGGGTCAATGGGTCATTCGTCAAACAGGTCATCCTTTAGAAATGGGTCAAAACGGTCGGGTCAAACGGGTTGGGTCAGGTTGGCCAGGTTTATGGCTTAAAAAGTTATGTAGTTTTTATGTGTGCAAGCCTTTGAGTAGTTTTGTACGTGCAATATTTACATGAAACAATGAAGAATTGCGATATGGTACCTTAAACACAGTTATCTAATTCTTCTAATAAGCGACATGAGCATTGCGAAGACCAAGCATGATTATTTTCTTCTTTTTCTTAGCTCAGTCAGTTAGTTGGATTGCGATAATCATTGTACTTGCATTTCATACATGAGAAAGATGTTCGTTTCTTGTTTGTTGTCAGGCAAAATACTTTTGTCTATATCGCTTTATGGTTGAAACAATAAATAGGTTTCAATAGCAGTTTTTTGTTATTAATACTAGTAATTCATGTGCTATTTTTCTGTGAATATAGCAGGCTAAGATGTATGTACAAAGAGTACATGACCAGTTGCTTTACTAGTGGCCTATAGTGACACATGTATGTGTCAGAATGTTCTCAACCTTTCCTGACACTATTAAGTGTCAGAAAACTGTGTCACTATATACTTTTACCGCCTGGACTTTTAATGACACTTTTTATAAGTGAAGGTGAATTTTTTTTTTTTATTTAGTGACATTTTTTTTTACATTTTCTGACACTTTTTGTGTGTCACTAAAAGACTTTTTTCTTGTAGTGCTGGCAGCCAAAAGAGATGTAGTCGGGCGAGAGTTTGTATCAAAAAGACGTCAACAAGTGGTGAGATGAGATTCGACGTGATGGGGATGCCTCCAAAAGTGTAGGACGTGAAGTAGGGTTTGGTTTTTGAATATTAATTACTGGTGTGTTTCTTTGTTTGCTGATGCACAAAAAGAAAAACAATACAAAAATAAAATAAATATTTTGTGATGTAATTATTTTTGAAACTACAAGGGCTGCGTAATATTGTTTTTAAACCACAAGGCTCTGACAAAAAAACTCCTCATATCTACATTCCATATCTACATGTGTTCAATAAACACTTGCACAAAGTTACTATACTTAAAACTATAGGTATTCAAAGCAATTTAGCATGATAAGCTTCTCCAAGTTTGTCACTGCCTTCTTCTTCTTTATTCAAAAAAAAATGAAAAAGGAAAATAGATTGTAAAACGAGTCATGTGATCCTTCCCTATTAACAATACTTATAAAAGGTAACAAATGAAAAAAAAAATTATATGCACCATAAGAAAGACTTAGGATCAAATAAGAAATAAAGTTAAACTGAGAAAGGTAAGAATGAAACATAACCGTACATTTCAGATGCACACACAAAAATATATGCATCTTCTCTTAACACTCTTTTTTTAAGTTTATTACTACCTCCGTCCCAAATTAATTGTCCTCATTTGACTTTTTAAAGTCTTGATTTCTCAACTTTGATCTTAAATATTTTTATTTATGTTATATAATAATTGATGAAAAATATATGAATGAATTGTTCTTTTAAATGTTTTTTGATTGGTGTAATTTTCATCAAATATTACATAACACATACAAAAATATTAAGGATCAAAGTTGAGAAATTAAGACTTTAAAAAGTCAAATGAGGCCAATTATTTTGGGACGGAGGGAGTATTAGAGAGGAAAGTAAAGTAAAAAAAAGAAAAGTATATAAAGGAAAAGGAAAGGAAAGAATGTTGATCAATTTTTTCTATGTTCTAGAGCTAATACAAAATGAAAAAAAGTTGTCACTTTTTATATTTTTCATATTTGTTAATTTATTGTTATACCCTTTTTAACTAATTGGATCCTTTAAAAAGTTTTCAAACAAGAGGGTACTTGTGTCATTAAGCTTGATTTGATTTTTGTTTATTTTACTTTACTAGCATCCACAATTGATCAAATGATGAAAAGCTTTTCATTACTTAAAAAAACTTTTTGAGTAAGTTTTTTGCATTGTATTAAAGGCTTTTTGAAAAGCTTTTACAACCATTTGGTAAACCCCAAGTCTTCTTAAAAAGCTTTATTGATTAAATATCTTATGCATTGAAAGCACTAAATGCATCAACTTTTTAAAGACTTGATGTATTGTGGATGCTCTTAAAGCATCCATAGTGCTCAAATGTTGAAAAGCTTTTTGTTATTCAATTTTATTACATTTTTTAATATCAAATAGTCATTTCAATTAATGCTTCCAAATATTTGTATAGTACAATGCTTCAAACGCATGGTATACTTCAAGTCATTTTAAAAAGCTTTTGAAAAGGTCTAATTTTGCAATGCAAAAAAGTCTTTGAAAGACTTTTAGAAATAGAAAAAAGCTTTGCGTTGTAGATGCTCTTATGTTTCATCTCATGTATAAGGTGAAAGTTTTGAATGAAAATAGCCACTATTTCCTCTCGCTTTCATTACTTTCAAAAACTCAAAAATAAGATTTTTTTTTTATTTCGTTCCCTTACTTTCACTTCCATTCTTCAACACTAACTTGAGAACACTCTCAATTGAAATAGGTGACTAAAATTCTTGCTCGTCCTTCTCATTTTACTTTCTTTTCTCACCGGATCTCTTCCCGCATAAAGAAACTGAGTTAGTAAAAAAAAAAACATTTAGTGATAAAGATACGTCATAAAATCTAATTTTTAGTGACATTATTTAAGATTTTGGTAAAGTTAAAATTATATGCCTCATTGATATTTTATGTGAACAAATGAACAAAGTGTGTCCACCAAATAAAATATTTCCGCACATTTATAATGACGCGATAAATATATAAAGACGACACTTTTACTTGCACTTTAATTTTAAGTTGTACGAGTATTATACAGCCTGCGCTTCCTTACGGGTTTGTGGTTCTCATATATTTGATCAAAAAAGTTATAAAATAAATACTAAGAAAAATGCTTACACTAATTTTATTGCACTAGTTATACGTACTCGTGTCGTACGATCTTGAAAAGAAAATTAATAAATTATACATGATTTTCTAATAAAAAGTTACACTTTAACTGAGTATATTTACTTAAAGATCTATTGTATCTACTTAAAAATCTAATAATCTATTGTGCATGATTTTCAAAAAGATACTTGAAAACAAAACGATTTTTTTAAAGAATCTATTATATCAAAATTCTTCATTTTGAACCCAATATTTATAAGTACATGATTTTCAAATAAAAAGTTAAACTTTAACTAAGTGTAACTACTTAAAGATCTATATATGGTGGAATTTTGAAATCTATTACTGTGTGCTTTTCATTGCAAAAATAAAAAGAGAGGAAGCTTTGGGAGTTATATACAAATACTTATTTTTATTTTAGTACCACTATTCAATGTTTAAACATTCATATTAGTGTTAAATCACATGTGATATGTAATGCGAATTTCAATACAGAAAAAAATGTAAAAAAAGATAAAATTATTCGTCAAATGTATATGAAAATACCCGCCTTGAAAGATAATAAAATGTTCGCCGCAATGTATATTTGTTTTGTTGAATGATTAAAGGTTCATGAAATATTTAATTTTGTACATAAACAAATTTGATTGCAATTTTAAATAAAAACTATTGCATATTAGTTTATCTCTCTCTTATAAGTGGTTGAGATTTGTTTCTTGATATGCAACATTTTTATTAGTGTGTAAATGAACTCTCCTATATGTTTCCTAGCCTTTGAAAGTATAAATTTTGAATGACTAATTGATTCATATTTTGAAGAACTAATTTGGATTCATTTTTTCCCTCTTCACTTTATGTTAAAAGACATGAAGGTTAAATATTCCAATGCATTATTTATTCCAATACCCCTTATTTTAATGTTTATTATTATCTTTGTTAGTTTTATTTATTTTTCATATAAGTTAAAATATCTTTTTCACTAAAATTATATTAGAATTGACATATAAGTTTTTGTAATCTTTTTTTTATAAACAAAAATACCATTCTTTTATCTTTTTTACTTTTTTACACTTTGTTGGTATCCATTATTTTCTTATTTTACGGTTATTTCTCATTGTCGCTCTTTGTACACATATATTTTATGTACAATGGTTTAAGGTCTTATGTCGACAAAATATTTGGGCCCAGGCCCACGAACATACAATCTAAATAGGTTTAAGTTGACATTCCATGAACCCTAAAAATGCGAATGCTAACAATTATGGCCGTTGGATCAATCTAATCATTTAATTTGAGATGTCTCTTTACTATAAAAGGTTGATAAGGGAAAACACAATTTCACAAGTAAAAAAGATGAAAAACAGAGCGGCGGCACGAAGACATACCTTTTTAGATCCTCGTTTCATTAAGAAGATATCAATTCCAGATAACACATCATGTTTTAACGCGATCATTGTTCATAGCATTTCGATTGTTAGTGTATTTAATATAATCTAGATGAAACATATTTTCTTAAGAAAAACTTGTTTTTTCATTTGTAATCTTACATTTGTTGTTTTCTTGTTCAGATGGAGTTCAGTGGCCCAAAGGTGTTGGTTTTGTTGAATTTGCCTTTACATGCTTTCAACTTCATCGTACGATCTATCTGGTAACCTGCCTATTTAATAATTGTTTTCATGAAATCAAACGTTAAAAATAAGGGTGTTGCAAGTAAATTTACCCCTTTAAAAGAAACATTTCAGTTTTTTTATTTTGTTGTATGTGTATCACTCCTTAACATGACATCGTACATTTTCCTTTTTTGTCTTAAACTTTTATTAATTGGATGACAAAAAAAATACATAAGAATGTTTAAAATACAATCTAATATTGATAATACTATTTATAATCTTGCACATATATGAATTTTGGGTATTACAATTAATCACGCACACATATAAATTTTGGGTATTACAATCAATTTCATCAACTAGTGAATTATTCTTTATGATTTAAAAAATATTAAAAAAAAATAATGTTTTTAAAAATAAATAAAAAAATAAATTTTGGGGATTATATACTAAATGACAAACGGATACCCGTAGGTCAGGTTTTAAGATACTAATCTATATCTATCTATATCTTCTACATATCTTTAAAATTTGAGTTTCATGAAATAAATATTACTATTTATGACTATAAAATAATAATTATAATATATATTTTATAATTATATTTTTTTATAAATATATAATATTTAAATGTAGTGAAAGTATTAATAAGTATAATTAATGACCATAAAACATAATAGTGTCAATATATTTTATATTAAATCTATAATCTTCTATAATAATATATAAAAAATGAGATTCATGAAATAAACTTGTTTATTAGTGAAAATAATGGTTGTAACATATATTTTATAAATATGTTTTATATAACTATATAAAAAATAATTAAATGTAATTATAAATATTAGGTTCAAAATTAAGCTTTTTGATATAATAATTCTTTCAAATAATCTATATCTATATTTATATATCTTTTTTACTTGAGTTTTATGAAATAAATTCTAGTATTTATGACTATAAAATAATAATTATAATATATATTTTACAAATATATTTTATAAAAAAAGTTAACAATTAAATATTGTGTAAGCATTAATGATTACAAATTAATAACTATAAGACATAGTTTGTCATCTATATTTTCTATACCTTTAAAATTGAGTTTTATGAAATAAATGTTAGTATTTATGACTATAAAATAATGATTATAATGTATCTTCTATAATATGTTTTATATAAATATATAATAATTAAATGTAATGTAAATATTAATGATTGTAAATTAATGACTATAAAACATATTTTGTCAAAATGTTTCATATAAAATCTATAATCCCCTATAATATTATTAAAAAATTTAGCTTCATGCAATAAAATTATGTATTAGTGAAAATAATGGTTGTAACATATTTTTTATAAATATGGTTTATATATGTACTTATAAATAGTGTGTTCAAAATTAAGCTTTTTGATATAATAGATTCTTCCAAAGAAATCTGTTTTGTTTTCAAGTATCTTTTAGAAAATCGTGAACACTATATTTTTAAGTTGATACAATAGATCTTTAAATAGAATGCAAGTGACGAGAAGCTCAAAAGCTCGTTTTCTTAAAATTTTACTAGTTTATAAAATAACTTTATATTTTGATTGTCCAACCTAAGCTATAATTAAGTTCGATATATTAAAAAAATTTAATGGTACATTCAATTTTGTAGGTTAAATATAAAAATATCAGGTTTCATAATTTTCTGAATAAATTTAGACTCACATTCGAATTCCACCAATGCCTTTCCTTTTACTTGTATAAGTTTGTAAATCTAACGAATAATCTATGAATTGTAAACTTTTGTAAACTTCCTGTTACAACCTTCGAATTACAACTTGCCTTCATTTAGAACTCTATATTTATATGATTTTTTATAGGACAATGTAGCTTAGCTACTCTCCGACCTCAATTGGAGAAAGAAAACCAACTTCGATTGAATCTCACTTTTGAGAACGAGATGTTGGCCCAACAATTGCGAATTCATACCGATTTAAAAATCTCAATGACGGTATTTATCTCATTAAAAATTTTCTAATTACTGCATAATGTGAAGTTATTAATGCATTTGTTTCACTAATTTTGTAGCTCAAAATATGGAATTAGAGAAGGAAAGACAACGGTTGAGAGAATTACTCAACATGCAACAACAACGACCAGGCAACTAAGATGTCGAACATACATGACAAATCTCTAGATAGTATGGATCTTATTTGAAATAAAGGAAATACAATGATTGAGAGAATTACTCAATATGCAACAATAACGACCAGGCAACTAAGATGTGGGACTTACATGACAACATCTCTAAAGAATATAGATCTTATTTGGAATATGTTTTAATGTTATAAGATTTACAGTTTTGATTCAAAAGCAAATTTGCATGATAAGTTTCTCCAAGTTTGTCAATGCCTTCTTCTTTATTCAAAAGAAAAAACAACGAAGGAAAATCGATTTTAAAATGAATCATGTGATCCTTCCTTATTTACAATATTTATAAAAGGTAACAAATGAAAAACAAATATACACACCATAAGGAAGACTTAGGATCAATTCAGAAATAAATTTTAAATGATAAGGGTGAGGAGAAAACATAACTGTACATTTCAGATGCACATGCAAAAATAGATCATCTTCCCTTAACACTTTGTTCTTGAGTTTATTTTAGAGAGAAAAATAAAGTAAAAGAAAGAAAAACATAGAAAGGAAGAGGAAATGAAATAATGTTGATAATTATTTTTGCATTCTAGAGCTAATACAAAAGGAAAGAAATTTGTCATTTTTTATATTTTTCATATTTGTTAATTTACTGTTATACCATTTTCAACTAATTGGATCCATTAAAAAGTTTGCAAACAAAAAAGTACTTGTGTAACTGAGCTTGATTTGATTTTTGTTTATTTCACTTTACTCATGTTCATCTCATACATGTGGGGAATGTTTTGACTTAAAATTCTCACTATTTCCTCTCACTTTCAATACTTTAAAAAACTAAAAAATAAGGCATTTTTTAATTTATTTCCCTTACTTTCACTTTCATTCTTCAACACTAACTTGAGAACAATGTGTTTTCTCCCCCTCAATTGAATTGGGTGACTAAAATTCCTTCTCGTCTTTCGCATTTTATTTTCTTTTTTCACCGAATCCCTTCCCTATAAGGAAATTGGGTTTAGTGAAAAAAAAAAAAACATTTGGTGACAAAGACATGTCATAAAATCTGATGTTGTAGTGACATTATTCAAAATTGTGGTAAAGTTAAAATTATGTGGTTCATTGATATATTATGTGAACAACTCAACAAAGTGTGTCCACCAAAGAAAATACTTCCGCACATTTATAATGACGCGATAAATATATAAAAATGACACTTTTACTTGCACTTTAATTTTAAGTTGTATGAGTATTATACGGCCCGTGCTTCGTTTTTGGGTTTGTGCTTCTCATATATTTGATTATGAAGATATAAAATAAATACTAAGAAAAATGCTCCCACTAATTTTATTGCACTAGTTATGCGTATCCGTGCGATCTTGAAAATAAATTAATAAATTATACATGATTTTCTAATAAAAAGTTACACTTTAACTGCGTATATCTCCTTAAACATCTAATGTATCTACTTAAAAATCTAAAAATCTATTGTGCATGATTTTCTAAAAGAAAGTTGAAAACAAAACAGGATTTTATTGAAAGAATTTATTATATCAAAATTCTTCATTTTGAACCCAATATTTATAAGTACATGATTTTCAAATAAAAAAGTTAAACTTTAACTACGTATATCTCCTTAAAGATCTATATATGGTGTAATTTTGAAATCTATTAATGTGTGCTTTCCATGTGACACGTCTATGTCGGCTAGCTAATCCAAGTCAACGACATTCAACGCCACGTCAGGCAACTAATACCAATGGTACCAAAATAGTTAACAAAAGCGATGAAATGATCATTTTTCTCTCGTGTGCAAAGCGGAGACTTAACGGATTTTGACTGACGGATTACAGTCAAAAAAACTTTGAGTGGTGCTAAAAGTGAACAATTGAGACTTTTGACGTATTTAATTTTTGAAAGAGACTCAGTTAGTATTTTGGATACAAGTTCAAAAAAGATCCGTATATTTTAAAATACTAGACGACTACCCGTGCATAGCAACGAGATTTTATAGCGACATATCATTTAGTGATAAAAAAGGTTTATGGGTTATAAACGAAAAATAATAAAAGTTTGAAGATTTGGGGATTAAACATAATGTTTTGAAACCCGGTTCGACCTGGGTGGTTCAACTGGTTGAACCGTTTCAGTCGAAAAACGGGTCGATTTAAGCTGGGCCAACATGACGGGTTGGGTCGAGCACGGGTCAAATTAAACCGGGTCAACCCGTCGGGTTTGAAGCGTCCCGGGTCAACCCGGTTTTCGGTATGTATTAATAGTTTCTTTTTGAAAATATGTTTTCAACATTTCTATTTTTAGTTTCAACTTTTTACTTTTCACTTTTTGTTTCTTTCCTTTATATATAGTATACCCGGGTATCCAGTGACAATTAACCGGAGAAATAAATCTCAATGAGGCCTGATTTACCAGTTTGTATCGGTTTCAACGCGTCCTTTCTGGTTCGTTTTCGGATGACTTTTATTGGTTATCAGAACCGGTGGCGACACCGGTTCCCGATTGAACCCGTTGGTCCGGTCCGGTTTTCAAAACTATATGTACCATCAACTTGTTAGTTTGTATGAAACTTTGTGTGTTTTATTAATTTGTATAATGTGTATAATAACATGTACTTTTCATTTTAGGGTGTTTTAAAAATAACATAAATTAGTGTGTTTAATTATTTTATATTATGTATTATGTTGTAGCTTGTTTAAATTGTATATTGTGAAAATTTTATTGTACATTTTAGTAAGGAGTGTTTTAATTGTTTTTATTTAATTTGGTAGATATGTTTTTAGTTGGTTGTACAATATGAATAAATAACTGTATTTTTAAGTAATATGATATTTTAATAAGAGTATTAATTACACTATATATTTCTCTCACATTTGACTAATTTTCAACATTCAACAATTTAGCAATTTCACTTTAACCATACACTCTTTATATGTAGTATAGAAGTCACATCTTGTTTCATAGAAATGCAAATTTCCCTACATACATATGCCTTCATAATTAAGGTTTGTCTACTCCTGTCAACGAGAGGAGACATATATCACCATCAATCTTGTAATTTATGCCACAATTTTTGACTTGCAAGCAAATTGAAATGCTAAAGAACCTGAACAATGGTACATAAATCAACATCACCGAAGAATCTAACTTTAAATCATGTCTTGTAGTTTTTAGTGTTGGTATGTTGAATTGTTAGGTCTATTTTAGCGGAAACATTTAAAGATTTAGTTTTCAATGCCACACAAAATGTTATTGGCAACTGTAACCATACCTTTTTTATTGCTTACAACCAATATGGTCCTTTAGAAGTCAATTAATATTTGGAACGAAAATATGGAACATTCTCTAAAGTCTTTCAGATATTTCCAAGAAAGTTATATATATTTGATTCATAAATAAGTTAATAAAACTGGTTGAGTGCTTAAATTTAATTTAGGAACCTTTAAAACTAGAAATGGATCTAATAGTTCCAAAATAGTGGGTAAACTCATATGTGAAGTCAAAAGGACAATTATCGCAAAAGAAATAGAAAGTGCATGCAATATGTTTTGGACCACGTTTGTTTCGTAAAACTGTATGAATACACTGTAATGCAGGTATAAACGATTATAAGATACTCGCTATCCGAAGTGGGTGCTAAATGGAATGGTCGATTATACATCAAGTGAAGATCGAAAAAAAAGCCGAAATATATTGTTAGACGACTGGTGATCATTCATGCTTAATCTAGCACTTTTCCTAAACCATAAAAGATAAATTCTATAATAAGCTTCGTTATTACCTAGCAACCTCTTTTTTTTGGATAGACTATAGCTACAAGAAAGCAAACATATATAAAGTATTGAAAAGTCATTTGTCGAATCATGAATCATGAATCCTGATATGATGACACTTTAGATCGATGATCACTCGTACAAGCTTAATAGTGTCTTTTCCCATTCACCCAATCATGCACAGTAGTGATATAACAACACAAATAATTGCGCTTTGAATAAATTCGCTAACCATCTCCAAGGTGTAATATACAATGGCAATATGTTTCTAAAATCTCATAGAATTTGAGTATTCAAACCATGGTCAAAGAAAAGTCTAAATGGTTTCAGTATTTGTGGTTGTAGATACAAACCTCGCGGATTAGTCAACAAAGAGATCGGAAATCATGGTTATCCAAAAACAAAAGTCTAGAAATGGTAACGGAAATATTAATTAGACTGCACACATTAGACTGCACACAGGTAAGGGAGGTTTTACTAAATCTGGTGTGGGTCTTAAGTTTAGGTATCAACCTAAAGCGCCTCCTCCTGAACCCAAGAAGGTGGATAACATAAAGAAGAAAGCCACTGAAGTGGCTAGTACGAGTGAGACGGAGATTGCTACATCTAATCATTTTGCTGCACTTAATATGATCGATACTGATTAATGTGACACTCCTACTGATGTAGTGGATTCTGGTAGTACAATGGAAGCAAAGAAGGTTGGGTCTCTTAAGATCGGTAATGTATCACAAGAACAGCTTGTGAGTGATTCAATAGAAGTTAACGAGGTTGGTCCTACCCTTATTGTTGATAAAATTGGGGAGTTTGAAAAGCTTCTTATTGATGGGAAAGCTACTCTTGTTGATGATGATGGTAATCCTATTAAAAAGGTTGATTATCTAGGTAATAAAAATGATTTTCCGTCTACTTCTTCTACTAAGAGGGTTAACACATTC
This sequence comes from Chrysanthemum seticuspe, assembly GCA_019973895.1. NCBI lineage: Eukaryota > Viridiplantae > Streptophyta > Magnoliopsida > Asterales > Asteraceae > Chrysanthemum > Chrysanthemum seticuspe. The sequence goes on along the minus strand of BPTQ01006412.1, from coordinate 22,509 downwards.
TCTAAGGTGGGTGAGATTGTTGACTCCGATTGTGATGAAGAGGATATTGTGAACACTTTTGATGAGTCAATGAACCTATTTGGTGGTGGTCATAATCGTGAAGATGATTATGATGACTATGCGGATCAGGTCTACGATCTTTCAGGGAATTGGATGCTTATTATGACACGTATGGTATCAAGCTCCAAGGCCTTGGTAGAAAGTAATTTTGTTTTCATAGGAGTCTAATGTTATCTTTTGAGTAGTGATTTATTTTCTTGTATAGAGAATAGGAAGTATCTTGTTATATAAGTTTTCCGCCTATGTACCGGGCTGAGATATAAGATTCACCCATATCCTTTGTACTTAAACGTTTTTTGGAGTAATATATTTACCGGGTCTTTGACCTTTTACCCAAAAATAAAGCTAAAAAACGATTTCTCAAAATAACCTGAATAGAGATCATTCTCCTTTTAAGCTTGGACTCAATTCAGTCGAGCTGCAAATCTGCAGTGCTTAACCAAATAAAAACTTGCTAAAATTAAATTAGGTCATCGTCTTCTTTACAACTAAAATGAGTTGTTGGCACACTGGTTTATGATTCAATGATAAACTTAAAAACGTGCTTAATATTTTCTAAACACGTCATCATTTTATTTGTTGCAATAAATCGCAAGCTAATAATTACTTAACATAAAATTAAGAGTAAACTCCAAAATACATCTCTGTGGTTTGCCCCGTTTCGCACCATACATCCCTCTCGCAAAAGTTTCAACATATACATCACTCCGTTAGTAAAAGTTAACCTATATACATCCCTCAGTTAAAATAAGGACTAACGGTGCAAATTATTTCTCCGTTATCTCCTAACGAGTTAGATAATATTTACACCGTTAGTCCTCTAGGTTAACATGTACACACATATAATACCACCACTTCCCCTCTAATTTTCCTCTTTATCCTTTGTTTGTTTCCAAAGTCAAAACCAAATATCAGATCTTATCTTTCTCTTTATCTTACATTCCACCCATCTCTAGAAAACCACCACTCTCCCACCGTCCCTCAAACCGGCCACCACCATCGCAGCCATCATACGCCACCTTCATCATCATCATCAACATCACAAGGTTGCGTTGGTTTTGGATCTCGTTTGGTTCGAGTTAACCACAACCGCGCGTATATCTCCATCTTTCTCCTCTTGCTATCTTTTGGTATAGCCAAAACACAGCTTAACATTGTTATTTCTTTTAAAGTTAATTATAATAATTGATTAAAGTTTTCGTGGAATCAAAATAACAATAAAATGCTTTTGATTAAGAATCGTGTGGTAAAGATTAAGAAAAGGTGTTTGTTTGATTGGGTCTCGGGTCGGGTGTCAACCCGTGTAGGGTTTCAGGTCACGAATTAGCCATGAGTTTAGTCTTGATTGAATTGTTGCTTATGGCTCAATTGTTTTGGATTGATGTAAACAAAAGAGATCAGAGGGCGTTTGTTTGTTTAGGCTAGGCTGAAAGCCTCCCCAAAGGGTTGTGCTTGGTTTGGCTTTGGCTCACAGCAACGACACCACAAGGGGTGTTTGTTGCTCTCGGTTCAACACCAACCCGAGAGGGTGGGTGTTTGTTGTTGTTTGTTCCTATGCGGGTCAGCCACAAAACCACCCACAATAGTGTTTGTTGGCTCGGTACACGACAGCCCCGAAGGGGTGTTGTTTTTCTTTATTTGTTTTGGTTTTGGCTCGATGACACCCACGAGGGTGTGTTTGTCTCGGCTTACCATCACCCCGAAGGACGAAAACGTAAAAAAAGGCGAAAACGAAAAAAATTGGTGAAAACGTTAAAAAATGAATGAAAACGAAAGAAAACGTAAAAAAGGACTAACGGTGCAAATACCGTTAACCCAGAGGATTAACGGTGTAAACATTATCTATCTTGTTAGGAGATAACGGAGAAATAATTTGCACCGTTAGTCTTTATTTTAACTGAGGGATGTATATAGGTTAACTTTTACTAACGGAGTGATGTATCTGTTGAAACTTTTACGAGAGGGATGTATGGTGCGAAACGAGGTAAACCACATGGATGTATTTTGGAGTTTACTCTAAAATTAACCACATTTTAAATCCCCTCTTTATATCTACCTATTTGCTTTTTATAAAAAAAAATTCTAACTTGTGTTCTAAAGGCACATGTTAAAGTTGGATATCATCCTTTAAATGATCAATTAGTGATTGTGAAGCGTTATACTAGAGATAATGAAGAACATTCAATAGCTGCTGGTCATTTAAAAAGTGACACCGAAACCGTGAAACCGTCATTAAAATATGCCCTAGAACACAAGTTACAAAAACTCTTTTAACAAATTATAATTCTGAAACATAATAAGGTTGACGTGAAGGAATATACATGATTGCGGTGGTTAAGCAAGCGGGTGGACCCCCGAATAAAAATCATAATGCGCATGCTGCTGACCCGATCCAACACGAATAATTCAAACTTTCATCTCTCAGTAATATGATGTCACGTGATTGCCCCCACTTTTCTCGGTGCTTTTCCACCTCACCCCAAACCCCCCCTTTGAATGTGGGGGCATAATTTTGTTTGGAGATACGTATTGGACATGTTCACTTCCTATCTAACTTCCATATATGTTTTCTGCTTTTACTTGATAACAGAAATGACAATGCTATGAGTTTTTGTGGGACATAGTTTCATTCAAACTTGAAGTGGATTTTAATGGTAGTACACTAGTCATGTAGTAATGACATTTGTTGTCATGCATAATCATTCACGTACTGGATCATCGGTCGGAATTGTGGCTTTTCTATAAGCACGTGTGTGATATATTTTGGTAAAAAAGACCGTGATTGGTGGTTGTGAAAAATAGAAAGTGACGTGACGTTGATGTAGCGTTAATCTTGATCTAACTGATGCCCTAATGTGTGTTGCTAAGTGTTTTAGTGAATAGAAATAGTTAACGTTTTGATTAAATCTTGATCTAACTGATCAATATTAAGCAGAATGACTCCAAACATAAGGAGTGGTTCACGAAGATAAGTAAATTTGTTGTAAACTGAGGATCGTTAATTAGGTTGACGTGATAAATACTTACCTGGATGAGAACTCGAGAAGTGAGTAATGATTAATGTATAAATTTAACTAGCTAGAGTTTATAGTTACCAATTAGGTGGTTAATCAGGGTTTTTTGGATGAGAACTTTTGGTTCATCGGTATACACTACAATAGATCGATCATCATCCACACCTGTATGTGTAGGCTGCTGTATGATTATCCTTTCGTTGGCTTCTTACGTTTTCTGTAACAATAACATTATGCATTATTCGGAAAATTCCTTATCGGAACTTAATTTGTACTTATCTTCACGACTTATGTTAAATATTCCTCAACAAATGAAAGATTTGAATGTTAACTAAAACAAACCCATTTTAGTTTGGTTGAGTTCTTACTACTTTAGTCTATTCCCTTTATGTTTTGTTTTTTACTTAACAACATACATTCTTTATAGTTTAAACTTCAAAAAAAGCATACTCCCTATAAGAGGATGAAAGCATATGAGATTAAACAATAATATGACAAAATCATTATAGCTAAATAAAGATAATGGGTATAAAAGTATGTACTTTATGCGGAAAATAGCAACACGTAAAATGACATGAAATGATGAGTAAATGATTTTTGAACTCGTGCTTATATTGCCGTTTAACTTTTGTAAAGAGTCCTTTTTTAAGCTTTTATCACCATTATGGATTCGTGTACACAAACTAGCCTAACTTGAGCCGAATTCGAGAAAGCAAAAAACGTCCGATTTATAAAGCACGTGTAATAATGTCTCGAATGATTAACTAATCATGTAGACTAGATTGGAGCAATTATGTAACTTTTGAGAGTTTCAATCTTTTGGGATTGGAACGAATAAATAAATTGAACCAACCTAGCTATGAACATTGGTTCTATGCACGCGCGTTGAGATGAAAGTGAAACTAACGCAAACTCAAACCTCAAAAACCAAAAGTGTGTGTGCTTTTTTTTTCCTTCTCAATGTTACGCGACCATGTCACTTTGTTTCCAGAAGAAAAAGTTTATTTGATCGACATAGAAAAATTGTTTATATGAACCACGTACGTCAATAATGTTGATACGATAACATCTGAGACTTCTAATCTAACAATTCACGAGTTGCTCACTAACAAAAAATCATTGGGTACGTTTAACTGAGGCATAATGTAGTATTTAGAAATGAAAGAAAAGAATAGAAGAGTTAAAAATGGGCAGAAAAGAAGAGGGGATGAATGAAATTAAAATTTTTATATCATGTTCCCGAGTTATGAGAGAAAAGAAGAGATAACAAATGATTTTATAATTATACCCTTAGTAATATATAAAGTTATGTTTTTTTATTAGGTCATTTAAGTAATTTTGTTTATTTATATCTTCCTAATATAATTTCTCTCCAAATCATCTCATTTTCGGGAAGAAAGTTTTGGAGAGAAGTTTAGCTAAAAATACTCTCATCTTCTTTTCTCTTCTGACCTAAAAAAATTCATAAACATGAATTATTTTTTTTCTGCCTACTTCTTTTCTTTTTTTTTTTTAAATAAAATTCGAAAACGCAACGCATATGTCTGAGTATTTGCATTTCTAAAAGGAGAAATATATCAAACATGTCAAACTATTCCAAGTTTAGACTTTAGAATTTAGATAGTCTTGAACATGGTTATGGGCATGTATAGATATGGGCCATTCAAGTGGCCTGTCAAGATTGGGCTAACCTTCAAAATATTCTTCCCCTGTTTAAAGAATAAATTTTCAATTTATTACAAAAGAAATGTTAAAACTTTTTTTCTTTCTGAGTAGTCTAATAAGTAATACTAATTACTAACTCATTGTGTAGTGATAAAGTTAAAAAAAAAAAAAAAAAAAAAAAAAAAAAAAAAAAAAAAAAAACTCATTTGAAACGTTAGTGTAATTATATTTACTAAGTTTAGAAGCTTATTTAACGTAAGCAAAACGAAACAAAGTGAAGATGTTTTTTATTGGACTCTGCAAAAGGTTTAAGGTTACGTGACACAAACAAGCTTAAAGAACATCAACCTAGACATCTTTAGCTAAAAATTCAAAATTATTTAGCCCATCAAAACACCTAACTTGTTCATATAAAGAGAAAAAGTTAACTTTAATTTCTAAAAGCCAATGTAAATTTCATATGAAAAATAAATGGTAGAAACAAATGATTGATTCATCTAGCCTTTTATTATCTCACTCATAATATGATTTTAAACAAATTAACATTAACCAGTGACGAAATTGAAAATAAAAATGATAGGTTGCGCAACTTGTTTATAAACAGGGATTGGAAAAATAGTTATCATGGCTTGAAAGTTAATCTGCGTATGCAAGGTCGGACCAAATTAACATAACTCTAGTGTAAATTTGTATTCAAAATCTTGATCTTTTTTATTTATTTTTTGTAAAATGTTGTCGTTTAGGGCGAGGACATGGTGTCCTCGCCAAAAGTCTTATCGTTGGTTCTCTCAATTCTTGTAGTGTCTTAATAAAATGCAACTAATTAACAACTGTTAATTCTGTTTTGATACAACGTGTTTCTCAACACCCAAAACCCTAGTTCAACTCCTGAAATTTTGTATGTATATGAACATACATATAAGACAAAATTTGTTGGTTGCTATAATAATTAACTTCGAACGTTCCGCGATTTCGGTGTTGACGCATTGGAGAGTGGTAAGCATTGACCGGAACACGCATTTGTTAAACCTCAGCGTTTCATTACTCGGTACACATGCAACTTATATTTGTTTATTTTCACGTTTAAAGTAAACAAATACCATGCATTATCAATAAATTATTTGTATGTTTTATAATATTCGTTAAGCTTAATTTTTATCCAGCTAGCCTGTGTGATTAACGTATTTTTTCATATTTAAATTATAATTCACAAGCATGGCAAAAGAACTCGAACCCAAATGAGAAACCCGAATTAATTAGGGCGGAACAAGGTATGCTTATCGGGTTATGGTACATTTTAATCATATAGTATCGTGTTAATATTTACGTAATAAAAACATGTTCTTCTAATCTTTTTGAGATTGTAATTACAATTATAGAAGCTTATATTTTTATTGGAAGTTGTCACTTGTGATGGTGTACGGTATCATTATTTATGTTTAATGAAGACTTAATAAGGTTAGTGTATAATTGATTAGTAACGAGTCATTCAGACCCGTGCGATGCACACGGGTTGTACCTAATTGTTCCATGCGTAATGTTAACGTAAATCGTTAAAGTATGAATCTAATTATGTATTCACAAAGCATGTAACGTTCAGCATAAATCGTTGAAGTAAATCGTTGTAATGTTCTACTAATAGAGAATTATCGGTTTGGCAATGGTTATGTGTATATAGATAGTTATTAGTTGGTTAGCTTTGATATTGGGTAGTCGATTAAACCACGAAAGTTTGTGTAAGTAAGCTTTTGTAAATAGCATTGCTTCATGGGCAAAAGCATCAAATACATGATTGATTTGTTATTTTAAACATACAGATTATTGTACATAGAGTTCATATGTTTTTCCGGTGTCTCTTTCTTAAGCAATTTTTATTATGATGTAGTAGTTATTGCTCATACGTCGAAGTCTATAGCATTAGTTTTAGTAACTTGATTTTCGAAAACCTTTCTTGTGTTAGTTGTAAATATGTTTTAAAAGTATGTCTTAATACTTGTGAAGGAAATGCAAAAAAAAATTGATGTGAGAACAACTTATTTTAGCGATTATTGTTGATATGCCAAAGCTCTTGGCATTGCTCTTTAATAATTTGCTCTTCGTAAACCATGACTGTAAATGGGATCGACCAAACTAAAATGATACAACACGTTGCATTCCCGTGAGATCGAACCAACACGCTGAACCAAGCATGATGTTTAATATAGATAAGTGATTCTTCGTACACAACGCATTGTGATTTCATAGTCTTTATCGATGAACTTCTGAAAGTTAAGAATATTTTGAGTAGTGTGCTCTTTTAGAGCTCTTTATGAAGATACAACTCCTTTTGAGATATTTAGTACTTAAGCTTTCTTTGTCATGCCAAATTACAAACCAAATAACAATAGATATTCTTGTTTTGCATAAAAATAATATAATATAGAATATCTCTATGTATCCTCTACGTTATTGCCATCCTCGTCGTCATCATCTTCTGTCACTGTTCAGGTTCATTTGTGTTCTTTTTGTGAAGCTCGGAAAACGAAAACCCTGCATATTCTGTATCAAAATAGAATAAAGTTTTTGATTCAAACTCAAAAAGAACGTTTACAACTGTTTTGTGATTCATCGTTCTCTCTTATCATTTGCTATCAAATTTTACAGAGTTTGTGCGTATTGAAAAAGAAACCCCTTCTGCAAGTGAAAACTTGTGAATTTTAGACAGACTTAATTTAGATACACTCGGTGGAAAAACGTGTGCATATATAAAAGAGGCAAACAATAAAGACCTTAAGAAAATTGTGATACTTGGTAACAAAGTTATCATAACTACAATAGGTCAGTATCCATCACTTGGTAAATAAAAATTAAACTTAAACTGATGCTTATGTTGCATGTTCACGTTGAAGGAGGCTAAAATAGAACGTGTTTCATTTTTTAAAGGACACAGAAACAGGTGCCACATAATGAACATATCAAACCACCAATCCGAATTCAGCCTAACTAATTATCTAATAAGGTTAGAGCATTTTAAGATGTTTCTCAACTGCTAGGTAACCTATCTAATCTATAACTAGTACTAAAATGTTCTAAAAATAATGGTGTTTTGGTCTGCTAATTAAATGCAATTTTACGGAGTGTTTGAGCCGTTTTAAGTGGTGTTTCGAGCTGCTACAAAAATGCATTTTTAAATAGTTGTTGGGTTTTTTTAGTTGTGTTTGGGGTTGCTAGAAAAATGTTTGGGGTGTGGTTACCGCTATAGTTTGAACAACATGCAAAGATTCCTTGCGCTTCTCTAATACGATAACAGTTGGATCATCGTGCAACTGAGAAAGTGTGTCACATAGAACTAGCATTTCAAGATACTTTACCATATGTTTGATGTGCTTCGTCGTGGTTTTAAATTTGTAAACATGAATTACCGGTTAACTAGGAACACATTCGGGCAAGTATACCCTAGTCAAGTTGTAGTATAGTATATGGTAAATCAAGGTCGTCCCAAGAGACTTGGTTGCACTACAAGTGTCGTTTGTTTGTTTAAGCAAGTAACAAGTAACAAGTTGATGGTTATGATTGTCACGGATCAAACCAACAAGAAAAGCATTATAAGAACAAGTAACAAGTTGATGGTTATGATTGTCACAGATCAAACCAACAAGAAAAGCATTATAAGAACAAGCACACAAAGAACATACATGTTTAGACAAATCATCACAAGTTATCATAAGAGCCAAACAAGTATCAAGACATTCATAAGACAAGAACACATCACAAGAATCACATAATCAACACAATCAAAGAACTAAACATGAACAATAGCATTCAACATCATAAAGTAACAAGGTTTACCCAAAGTATGAATTACAATAGGCAAAGATGAAGGATTATAGCACTCCTTCAAGCCTCCAATCAACTACAACTTCTAACCAAGCATACTTCTGGAAATGGTAGAGGTTTGTGGTCTTTTGGGAAGATAAGTTTGTGGAAATTCGTCCTTAAGGGTGGAGGATCGAATTTCACACCTTTGGTGAAGGTAAGTTGAGAGAGGGATGTTGTTTTAGGTGGAAATTCGTCCTTAAGGGTGGATGATCGAATTTCACACCTAGAGGTGGAGTGGTGGGTGAAAGGGATGGGAAGGATGGAGAAAGGATGATGAAATGAGGTTGCAAAGGCCTCTATTTATACTACTCTCAAGCCCTTGGGGTTATAAATGCATTTCTTGGTCACCAAGGAGCTTGGAAGGGACTAGAATACATGTAGGAAGGGACTAGAATCGTTTGGAACAAGTTTGGAGTCTTAGTGATGAAGAATGGCTGTACCAGGCCTCCCAACCGAATCGGTTGGGCTCCAACCGGATCGGTTGGTTTTCTTGACCATTCTCCAACCAGATCCGGTTGCGGGGCTCGACCGAACGGTTGGAGCAAAATCACAAAAATTCATAAACGGTAAAGTTGTAGATCTTTCTCTTAGCTTTCCGTGGCCGTGAACCGGGGGTCAAACGGAGTCCATATGCAAAAGTTATGGCCAAAATGGTGAAGGTGTGTCGGGAACAACAAGTCTTCCAATATGTCTTCGTTTTAGCTTCTTTTCTTCATTTCTTTCTCGTTTTCCTTCTTGAACTTTATTCTTGAGTCTTTGGACCACTAACTTGATGACTTTACCTTCTCGAATATACTCCGCAAGACTTGCATTTGACGGGAATTCTTCGTACATGGAGAAATCTTCGTATTTTACTTCTTTTTCCGTCTTTTTCTCCACTTTCCTGTACTTGGCTACAAATGAACTAGCAAACGCACTTTGATACGATTAAGCAACAAAAGCATATGATTATAGCCAAATAACACACATAAAAGCACCGATAACGCTATTAAAAACATGCACAATTTGAGCGTTATCAAATTCCCCCACACTTAAACTTTGCTTGCCCTCAAGCAAATCTAAGAAAAGAAAAATAAAAAACACATACCTAAATGACAAAACGAAAGGAAAAAAAAAAATATTTTTGGGTTTTTTTTTTTAATAAATATAAAAATAAGCAAAAATAAGCGAAAAATGAGCGCAAACTCCCTCACACTTAAGGTTTTGCTTGCCCTCAAGCAAATCTAGATATTAAGAAAAATAAATCCCACATGGTGCATGAAATATGATTAGAAAAATGTGATGCAAATCTACCAAGTACAAGTACAAGATAAGATTCATCGTTTTAAGTTTTAAGGTGAAAAATCGAGATGTTTGACAATACCCATAAATTTTCTCGCTTGATAACATGGCTAAGCACCTCACGAAAAGTAATGAAGTATAATTCACTCAACACTCAATTTATTTAGTGATGGATATTATTAAGGAATAGAACACTCATATTACTCAGTCATGATCTAAATATTACCATAGGCTTGTACAAGAAACAAAACTCCACCGACGTGGCATAAGCGCCAAGTGTAAACATCTAAAGAGGGCTTTTATTCGGGTTATAACGATAGGCTTCGGGTGAATAAAGGGTATGGATAAGGCATGGGATTATATATAAAATTGGTGTTAAAGAAAAATAAAGTCAAGTCTAATACCCAACGTTGCTAGTTACCAAACAATCCGCAAACCCGAAAAATGATTATAGTTACAAACTTCTCTTTACATATCGATCACCAAATATATATATCACGTATTAGCACATTGGCTAATCGATAACTCAAACATACTTCATCTTCCTTCATCTTCATAATAATATAGCACATTGGCTATAATTGTCATCACACATTTTTTTTTTATTTTCTTTTTTTTTATGATTTTTTTTTCATACATCACATCTCCCCTACACTTCGTATAAGCATCACCACAAAAATACAAATAAGAAGGTGCACTCTTCGTCTTTGTCGGAATGGCACACACGAATGGCAAAGTGCGGCTAACTCATAATCATCAAAAACAATCCAATCATACCAAGCAACTAGCAACCCACCATTTAGACATTGACAAGGGGTAGGCTAAGGTTTAAAGTGTAAAATCTTTTTTTGTATTTTTTAGAAGGGATGTAAGAAAAAGAAAGGGATGGCTCGGAGGGTGTACTAAGGGTATCTAGCGCTAAAGATGAGCGCTAACAAATGGGTCCATATAAAGGTGGTTAACTAACCGATGTGGCTAGCTAATATATCATTAGATGTAAACGGAAGGCCATTTGGTTTTATTCCTAAGGTTGCCTCTTTATCACACATATACACTTATATCATACGAATGTGATCTTACTGCGGTCTGGTAATGATTTATAAGTACAAGTTCTAGAATAAATAAAATCACCGGCACACTCATATCAAAAGATCCAAGCATAAAAGATGTATGCTATATAAGAAATAGGCTCAAATCCTCACAATTTAGTGGAAGGGCTATAATATGTGCTAGCAAATGTCATCGATCCCAAAATGGATTGCAATATTAATCGGGACACATCTCAAGTTTTTCAAAATTACCGATTTCACCAGTGGCTGATCCAGTTATTCTAATATATTATCCTATACGCGTGAAAACAACTAGATCAAAAGGGCAAACAAGCATACATAATTTTAAATATAGGCCCAAACATTTGGTATTTAAAAACGAGTTTCGCTTTTCACAATAGTATTTTCCCCCCACACTTAAGCTAAGCACACAAAAGAAAAATAACTTAATGACTAAAAAAATAAAACTGCTATTATTGAAAAATAAACTAGTTACGACTTTTATTTTTTTTTTCTTTTTCTCTTTTTTTTATATTTTTTTTAATAATTTTTTTTATAATAACATGACTTATTCTTGTCCCACGAGTTCTCGGTATCTCCATTGAAACGCACAAAGAAGAGGAGACGCAGGTCAGCGCGAAGCATATGAAAAACCCAACTTCTTTAGGGAATCAGGGAGACCCGCCTTATACCTCTCACACAGTTTATTTACAATGGGTGAGCCTTACTTTCGAAGGACTAAAAGAAGTCAATTTATTAAAATAATTTACTAGACAAACAAACAAACAAAAAATAACAAAGAAACAAAATAAAGCAATTGCAAAAACTTCAAAGCATATAAAGATAGGGAAAATTTTAAATAATAAGTCTAAGTGAAACGAAACCTCCCGGGCTAAACATCACGATCGAACTCCATATGATAAGGTGCTAAGCAAACGCTAGCAGAAGCGTGTGAGATCAATCGATTTCCATTTCAACCAAACATGTCCAATCAAGAGTGTAAGGTTACGATCCAACCAATCCTTCCTCCACAAGCTTATTAAATCTGCAAAAATAAACAAAACTACAAAAACGCGTAAAACTCTAAAACTCACTTTCGTAGGCATCACGGTTGCATTTAGCGCATGCAACAAGCCTTTAAACCCCTCGGTGGCCCGAGTGGACGAGTTATAGTCTCGTGAGGGTTTCCAGTGAACATACCCACAAAGTTCAAAACACTTTTATTTTTAAAAATATGTACTTATTTATTCACAATGTACTAGAAATTAACAAAACTTAAAAATGACAAAATGTTGAATAATAGTAAAACACTAATGCTCAAGTATCTTAGGAATGATCCCACAAGACACTTAAACTTATTAGATCTAAATTTGTATGCAAGAATTACCGGTTAACTAGGAACACATTCGGGCAAGTATACCCTAGTCAAGTTGTAGTATAGTATATGGTAAATCAAGGTCGTCCCAAGAGACTTGGTTGCACTACAAGTGTTGTTTGTTTGTTTAAGCAAGTAACAAGTTGATGGTTATGATTGTCACGGATCAAACCAACAAGAAAAGCAATATGAGAACAAGCAAGTATCAAGTTCATGGTTATCATTGTCACGGATCAAACCACAAAGAAAAGCAATATAAGAACATATCATCATAAGAACAAAACAAGTAAACAAAACATCATGGTTATTTCAATCAAACACAAAGCTTCAACAATCATATCAATAACAAACATATGGAAATATAAAAGTAACAAAGTTTACCCAAAGTATGAATTACAATAGGCAAAGATGAAGGATTATAGCAACCTTCAAGCCTCCAATCAACTACAATAGTTCTACCAAGCCGGAAAATGATGTCCAAACGCCTTCGACAACCTTTGAGCACACTACACAAATTTGGCAGTGGTTTGTGGTCTTTTGGGGAAGATAAGTTGGTGGATAAGTGGTGGAAATTCGTCCTTAAGGGTGGAGGATCGAATTTCACACAAGTTGGGTTAGGATAGTTGGTGGAAACTCGTCCTTAAGAGTGGAGGCTTGAATTTCACACCTTTGGTGAAGGTATTGAGAGTGGGTGTGTTCTCTCAAGTTATGGTTTGCTCTCTAGGTGGAAATTCGTCCTTAAGGGTGGAGGCTTGAATTTCACACCTAGAGAGGAGTGGTGGTGGTAGGAGAGGTGTGAGAAAAGATCTCTCAAGTTGTGGTGCATGAAATGAGGTTGCAAAGGCCTCTATTTATACTACTCTCAAGCCCTTGGGGTTATAAATGCATTTCTTGGTCACCAAGGAGCTTGGAAGGGACTAGAAGACATGTAGGAAGGGACTAGAATCGTTTGGAACAAGTTTGGAGTCTTAGTAGTGCAGAAATGGCTGTCCAGGGCTTCCTAACCGAATCGGTTAAGCTCCAACCGTTTCGGTTGGTGTTCTTGACCATTCTCCAACCGGATCCGGTTGCGGGGCTCGACCGATCGGTTGGAGTGGTTTGGGTGGTCCAACCTTTCGGTTGCAGAGGCAACCGATCCGGTTAGATGATTCTGGTCAGTTTTGGTGGTTTTTTCGCAAATATTTCCGAGCACACTTAGAAAGCAATCATTGAAATGAACATTTTAGAACACATGAAACGAAATCCCAACATCAAAAACTTGATTTTGATGCAAAGATCATTTAAGCTATTATGAGAAATTAGAGATGTTAAGAAAAAGAAAAGCATTCAAGTAAACATCATGAGCAAACATCAAGAGCAATCAAACAAGATCAAAGCAACAATTATTCAAACGCAAACATCAAGAGTAAGCAATCGAATCAAGCAAACCTTTCAACAAACAAGCAAACACAAGAATACAAACGCAAGTCCCCGGCAGCGGCTCCAAAAACTTGATGTTGGCGATGCCGGAATTATCATGAAAGCAAACAAACAATCTATCAAACAAGCAAACAAACAAACACCTAAGAACAAAAACCGAATCCCCGGCAGCGGCGCCAAAAACTTGATGTGCTTCGTCGTGGTTTTAAATTTGTAAACATGAATTACCGGTTAACTAGGAACACATTCGGGCAAGTATACCCTAGTCAAGTTGTAGTATAGTATATGGTAAATCAAGGTCGTCCCAAGAGACTTGGTTGCACTACAAGTGTCGTTTGTTTGTTTAAGCAAGTAACAAGTAACAAGTTGATGGTTATGATTGTCACGGATCAAACCAACAAGAAAAGCATTATAAGAACAAGTAACAAGTTGATGGTTATGATTGTCACTGATCAAACCAACAAGAAAAGCATTATAAGAACAAGCACACAAAGAACATACATGTTTAGACAAATCATTACAAGTTATCATAAGAGCCAAACAAGTATCAAGACATTCAGAAGACAAGAACACATCACAAGAATCACATAATCAACACAATCAAAGAACCAAACATGAACAATAGCATTCAACATCATAAAAGTAACAAGGTTTACCCAAAGTATGAATTACAATAGGCAAAGATGAAGGATTATAGCACTCCTTCAAGCCTCCAATCAACTACAACTTCTAACCAAGCATACTTCTGGAAATGGTAGATGTTTGTGGTCTTTTGGGGAAGATAAGTTTGTGGAAATTCGTCCTTAAGGGTGGAGGATCGAATTTCACACCTTTGGTGAAGGTAAGTTGAGAGAGGGATGTTGTTTTAGGTGGAAATTCGTCCTTAAGGGTGGAGGATCGAATTTCACACCTAGAGGTGGAGTGGTGGGTGAAAGGGATGAGAAGGATGGAGAAGGGATGATGAAATGAGGTTGCAAAGGCCTCTATTTATACTACTCTCAAGCCCTTGGGGTTATAAATGCATTTCTTGGTCACCAAGGAGCTTGGAAAGGACTAGAATACATGTAGGAAGGGACTAGAATCGTTTGAAACAAGTTTGGAGTCTTAGTGATGAAGAAATGGCTGTACCAGGCCTCCCAACCGAATCGGTTGGTTTTCTTGACCATTCTCCAACCAGATCCGGTTGCGGGGCTCAACCGAACGGTTGGAGCAAAATCACAAAAATTCATAAACGGTAAAGTTGTAGATCTTTCTCTTAGCTTTCCGTGGCCGTGAACCGGGGGTCAAACGGAGTCCGGATGCAAAAGTTATGGCCAAAATGGTGAAGGTGTGTCGGGAACAAGAAGTCTTCCAATATGTCTTCGTTTTAGCTTCTTTTCTTCATTTCTTTCTCGTTTTCCTTCTTGAACTTTATTCTTGAGTCTTTGGACCACTAACTTGATGACTTTACCTTCTCGCAAGACTTGCATTTGACGGGAATTCTTCATACATGGAGAAATCTTCGTATTTTACTTCTTTTTCCGTCTTTTTCTCCACTTTCCTGTACTTGGCTACAAATGAACTAGCAAACGCACTTTGATACGATTAAGCAACAAAAGCATATGATTATAGCCAAATAACACACATAAAAGCACCGATAACGCTATTAAAAACATGCACAATTTGAGCGTTATCAATGTTCTTATCTAAAAAAAAAGAAAAGAAAAAAAAAGTATGCAGGCTGATCAGGTGGGTCCGGTAACTGATTAAAAGGATTATAATTAAATATGGGTTATCTTCGTGTGTAGGTCATTACGATTTTGGTTCAGATTGGACCAACCAATAATTAAGGTTTGAATATGGTTGCAAAATATACCACAACCAAGTTTGATCTAAATGCATAGATTCTTATTGTTGTCGTGAATAAACTATGCTACGGGATAGAGAAAGAGAGACATAACCACAACACAAATATTTATAGTAATTCAGCTACAAGGTCACCTTTCTTGCCATACTCCACTCTTCGAGTACCCAACTCGAGAGTTCATAATCACTACACATCACAAGCTCCTTTAACCGGCGGAGAAGCCTCACAACATTGCTTACACTTTTTCCGGTACAAAGCTAAATATTGGGTTCTTCCACAAGGTAGAACCAAACCTACGTCGCCTACACTTTATCTGGTACAAGGCTAGATATCGGGTTCTACACAAGTTAGAACCAAACCTACGTCGCCTACACTTTATCTGGTACAAGGCTAGATACCGAGTTCCTTACAATGGAGGAACTAATTCAAGCACCACTAGCTAACACACCATATTTATGACATACTTGAGAGGAACCAACAACAGAGACACTTCTGTGATCTTGTGATGATGATAAAGTCTAGCAACTCATGTCTTCAAGCTCGCAAGTATTCTATGCTAAACGTTGTGATATCGCCTTTAAGAAGAACCTAGAGAATCACTAAGAGAAAAGCTACATAGATTATCCTTACATCAGAGGTTAGAGAGGTAAGAATATAGAGAGAAGATATATCTAAAGTGGTGAGAAGAAATGAGGAAATGGCCAATATTTATAGGTAAACTATCCTCTGATCACCCAGATCCGCTGAATCCTTTCCCAGGGATCCGGCCAGTGTTATCCAAAGTATCCGGCTATTTGGTAATATCAATTTGGATTTTGGGTTACAATTCCAAGTTTTGGGGTATGGGTTATGGTTCATGGGTCATGTGATGTCATGCATGACGGACATCTTAGGTCATGAGTCATGGATTTTACCCATTTTGATGTCATGCATATGGTCCATGGGTTTTGGGTCAAGATCCATGGGTCGTGGATTTTGGGTTATGGATAATCCAACTTATTTATATTACATGTTAAATTTAACTAGTATGTATTTTTATAAAAATGTAAGTAACCAAAGTTACATATAAGTGTTTTATAAAAATGATTTTGGTTTTATATAGAGTATTTAACTAAACATGTTTGATGATTTATTTGTAGTGAAATGAGTTAGTAAACTATTGGCTCAAAACTTTACGTATTTTATTTATCTCGTTAAAATGGTTTTATGATTGTTATCAACAAAACATAAGAAGATCGTAAAATATAAATAAATGTTTTTACGATTTATTTGTATTGACAGTTTTCTCAAGAAAATCATATAAATCATTATATCAGTTTTCTAAATCAAGTTGGAGAATGGTAATTTACTGGTGTGCCTAAGCACTAAACATCACAATGAACACATTAATTCATCAAGTAAACTAACAAAATAAAAAACCCACATCACAAATCACAGTTTACAAAACCCATATCTTGGATTTTAGAAAAAAAATAAACACAAATTAAGCAAGAATTAGAAAAGGGGTTATACCAAGCTTTCAATGTAGGGGTTTTGAAAGGATGTCTGTTGATTTGGTTTTCCTATATTGATGGTTGGGGGATATTTGTTCAGGAACTCTTCATCTCCAGTGATTCAAAATAATCAGATAATACCATAAAGAGCAACATCAATGTTGTAACTCCAAGAACTCTTCATCTTCAGCTTTAGGTGGATGGTTAATTTGAGTTGTGGACATTAAATTGAGAGCTTCTTTGTATTATGTGGAGCTCTGAGATGGTTCTACCGTATTCAATATTGAAGCCTCCACATTAATAAGGTGTACTGAATCTTGAGTATTATAAATAAGTTCTTAACCCTTCAAGTTATTGCATAAAATCATATTGCTAATGGTGTAAAATAATACTCCCTCCATCCGAAATTAATTGTTCACGTTTCCTTTTTGAGATGTCTCAATTTAATTATCCACTACTTAAAATAAATAAGAAAGTTTGATCGAGTTTACCATATTAAATTTGCTTGAAATTATTATTACAAACTTTAAAGAAGATATTGATTAACTAGTTAAGGTAAAACTGTTATTCTGCTAAAAAGTAAAAAAGAGAAATCAATAATGCTTATATTTTTCTTAAACGGTGCGTTTTTTGTCGGGGGCAATTATTTTGAGAGGGAGGGAGTAACAAACATGAAACAATGTGGGTTTGGTCGAGAATCGTTTCCAAAAAGGATAACCCGATAAGACCCTCGATGAGAATTGGGTGGGTTTGGGAGACCATCGCTCCCCAACTGGATGCCCGATTAGATCCCCAATGAGGATCGTAGCATGTTTGGTGAGAACTTTGATAATCAAGTTTGGGTATGGGGATGACCCCCCGCCCAAATCCCGCAGCATTATCATCCCTATTCACATCATTGGCTGGTTGTGTCTCAAAGGTTGACGAGTTTCTTCCTTTTTGCTTTTCGTTGTACTTTATTCACTTCTTGCCGAAACAATTGGTAACATTTACTAGATCTACCTTCGCAAAAGCATCAAATTATACAAAAATGACCTGATAAAAAAAAATGACATGATACTTTTAGCGATTAAGTTATGCTTTAAGACTCCCCCAACCTTCACACCACTTTACCTTTCATCTCAGCGTCACATCAGTTTTCTCTTTCCTTCACCATCATCTCACTTTTCACTCCCAACCATCTGACACTACTTCACCTTTCAACACTTTTTTTATTTATTAAAATACTCCACTGAATATCTCCCACACACTCACAAACTAAAAAGCAAATAATTAAATAACTATTATGTACGCAACCCAAAAGGTGAAAGATTCACCTTTGGCTGCACTTTTTCATCATTGCCAAACCTTCACCTTCCCCCAACCATCCTTACGTAGTCGGTCATCCCACATTTGTCTCTTCTTTCTTTCACTTTTCTTTCGTTATTCATCTTAGTGTTAGACTTTAAAAATGCACAATATTGTAGAAATATACATTAACTACACTCGCTAGTGAATATAGGATAACATCTTCAACCCTTAAAGTTTCTATTGATTGGTTGAAAATTATGAAGTGGTCACTTATTCTAAAACAATTCAAAAGAGAAATGTAAACGCTTATTTTGGAGCGAATCAAGTACTTTTTATAAAAAAATGTGCGTCGTGAAAAAAGTGAATATCCTTATAGTTAAATCATAACAGATAAAACATAGTCTATAATTATGTTGAACAAAAAGTAATATGATGTCGATACTAATGTGACAACAATTTAACAGTATCTTGTGCTTTATCAATGGATTTTGTAATCAAGGGTAATTGTTTTATTCAATCAAATTTATTTTTCCATTACCCTAACCCCACCCAAAATAAAGGATGTGTAGATTGCTTTTAGCTGAAGGGAGTGATGGGTGACTTCTCACCGAGTGAGGCCTCCGTCACGTGCCATGCCATTCTCACTATCACCTCTTTCTCGCGAGGCTAGGAAAAAAGAAACGGGAAAGGTGAGCTACTCACCTTTGGTTTCGTTTGAAAAATATTGAGCCCCTCATTTTTTTAATTTTTTTTATTTAGTTTGTAAGTGTGTAAGGTATATTTGTATAAATTGGTATTTTAATGAAATGTGAGGGATTGATGAGACCACTACGGGTGAAAAGTGAGAGGGAATGAGGGGAGAGAGAAATCTGATATGACACTGATATGTAAGGTGAGAGAGTGTCCCTCTAGTTTATATCTTTTGATATTCATAGCCTTGAGGTCTCTTGTTAATAAATAAATACATGTAATAAAGGGTAGTATATTTAGTTGGTAAAAAATAATTAAATTCATAAGATGAGCGGTTATACTTAATGTACAAGCAATTTATACATGTCAGAATATTTTAAACATAACTCTTAGAGCATTTTCAATATTATAACTAATTATACATTTTTTGCACTAAATTAGTACAAAAGTAATATCATGACTTTCCAATATTAGCACTAAATATTCCACTATTATAGTGTCATGAATAGTAAACGAACAAAAAAGCACTAATCATAATGCAATACTATTCACCATACTAAAAATTAATGTTTTAAAACCTGATTTTTTAATTGACCCGGTCGAGTCGTCGGTTCACCAGGTCACCGGTTCAACCGGGTCAAATCGATTCTATATATATATACACTTTTCATAACATCTTTGATACAATATGTATTTGTTCAATTTCGATCTTACATTCAATTGAACCAATAAAAATGAGATTACTCTATTAGGTTTTAGTCTTTAATTCCATATCTACAATACTAAAAAAAGCTGTATAAACAATCAATTTATAGTTCTAGTTTATAAAGATGAGACGACTTTATAGTTTTACTAGAATCTTATTTTTATTTAGAGAAAAGTACAAAAATAAGCCAAAATCTTTTTTGAAGTCCCTTTTGTGGTCACTTTTTAACTCAATGTCCAAAATGGTCATGCACAACCACTCGACTCCGCAGCTCCACCCAAAATTCGCCACGTGTCCAAAGGAAAGTACACTTTTTTACTTTTTATTCTAACAAAATAACCACCAATATTGCGCAACCGACGGCTACTCAACCTCCTTTTACTCGACTTACATTTATCCACGTGCAAATTTACCTCGGGAAAGTAAAAAGTACAAAAAGTAAAAAAAAAAAGGTACAAAACGATTTTATCCGATGGTACCAGATTTTTCTTTTCCAATGTACATGGAAACCCGCTTTTTTGCAAAAACCATCGGATCATACACCAATAATCATCGATACATGATCTTGAATCCAAATCTGATTATCATTCTCAAACATAAACACAAACACAAACACAAATAATCATTGTCACCGATTGAAATGATTGAGTAGATCGGATTTTTGTTTATGTCCAATGGATTCACCCTTTCATCGCGTTGATGTAAGTATCATTTTTAGATGTAATAAATGTTTAATCCTGTAGTTAGGTTTGGTATTGTTACAGATCAGATTGCACGTTAATAATCAAGTCTTTTGGGTATATTAATTGGAAAAACCAAATCTGTTTTGTGGCTTTTAGATGTAATAAATTTTTAATCCTGTAGTTAGTATCATGTATTTGTTGTTCCAGTAACATAATATACCCATGAAGACTCAATAATCTTGTAGTTAGTATCATGTATAAATTAGTTTTATTTTTAATATTTTGTTTTTGTTAACCTAGGTTTATGATTCGAATGTTAGTTTGAGAACTAAGCTACACCTTATAAAAACAATAGCAAAGAAGTTGGCAGCTACAGAGGAAAGGTATAACAAGTTTAAAAGGAGTGTTTTTGGTCCATGGTTAGATATTAGAACGGAGGACCATGATAATCATGTCCTAAACTTTTTGCTTCAACACTAAAGGATTATCAAAGATGCTAGTAATGATATACATTTTTTTTCGATATTGGTCCCAATACATTAGAGTTTGGTAGGAGGGAATTTTGTTTGTTAACTGGTTTCAAATTTGGAAATCCTTCTTTAAAGCATTTGAGTAACAGTGTTTCAAATTTCCATAACCATGTATTTCCTACTCTACCTAGAATAAATGGTGACGATCTTAAAGCACTTCTGAAACGGATAATGATTTTAAAAAGCTATCTCATGATGATTCAGTCCGTGTTTGTCTTTTGCTGGCTTTCGAGTATGTATTCATAGGTAACGAGCTTAGGCACGTTATACCAGATGAGATTTTGGCTTTAGTGGATGATTTTTCTGCTTTTGATGCTTTCCTTTGGGGACAATATATTTGGCACGAGCTTCACCTTAGGGTGTATAATGTTGATTCAAGACACCGTAAGGATATTTTGAAAAAAATTGCAACACACGGGAAAAAATACAAGCCTCAATATTCTTTGAACGGATTTGTTTTCGTCTTTAAGGTTTGCAAGCTTTCTCATTTATTGCTTGTCTCATGTATTGCTTCTCATTTATGTCATTGCAGTGTAGATTGTGTAGGCAGTTTACCCCACCCATACCATAAATGTTGACCCAACCCACCCTTTGGTATCTAAATGCTATGTTTGACTCCCCAAATCTACTTTTGAGTGTGGTTTTAATCAACTTTTGAGTGCAACTGCATTGCTATCAGGATATGTGGTCATATAGAATAGAATACCTCATTTATTGTGACGTTTATATCAATCTTATAACATAATGCAGTGACGTAATTTTGACTGACTTTTGAAGTAGATAGATTTGAAATGTTTTCTCATCTGAAACTGTTAGATTAGAAACCGATGCTTGACTAATAGTTGCTGAAACACAACATGTTCATATTAAGCGCAAACTTATAGCAGAAATCTGAAGTATCATATATCTTTGTTACGTTGGCATATAAAATCTGTTGGGATGTTGGCCATTATGCTACAATCCACAGTAACAAAGAACTAAAAGAAATCTCCATAATTGGTCAGGGCTAATGTTCTATATAGCGTAACCTTTACACAAATTATAATTAACTGATATTATTTAGCTAGTAAGTTAGTTTAGTTATTTAACATTAATGGTTTTAAAACCTTCACAGATTTGGTTATTGGAACTTTTTCCGTGTTACGCCCCGATTCCGGATACGGGTGTAACAATTCTACCCCCCTTATTTAGATTTCGTCCTCGAAATCTCTCGTCTATTACCATCTATTACATAAATCATATTTTCACCATGTAGACATAAACAATCAATTAATCAAATTATTGCGAAGATTTCCTTAGTCTCGCAATTCAAGGCCCGCTATAACTTAATCATTCTCCATATACGTCTATTCTTTGCTAAATTTTCTATAGCCAACACGTCATTATGTCACTCGAGACATAAATTATTTAAACTCATTATTCCAATTTGACAATTCTTTTTCTATTACTTTATATACTTAGTCACTTTCGTATTGTTTTGACTTTACATAAGTCAAATTCAACTAATACTTCCATATTTTGTCAAAGAAATTTTAATAATTTCAATAACG
>BPTQ01006401.1:0-10079 GCA_019973895.1 Chrysanthemum seticuspe | reverse complement strand
AAATAATCACAAACCATTACCATCAAAATACCCTTGTTAGGAAAATCCCTAACCAAACTAACCAACTCAACCACCTCCCCTTTAGGATCTTAAATACCTAAATTGCCCACTACTAAGCCAACTCCTCTAAAACACCTGTTGTGCTCGCTCAAAGAATCCACCAGAAAACCACCTCCTCAACCGTGATCCTCGAGAGGAGTACTACTTTACTATTTCCAATCACTCAATTTCCAAAGATCAACGACTCTTACTTCAACATCTACCACTGAATCTTCATGATTGTTCCACCGAATATTTCCCTTCCTAAACCGTTCACGTAAGTTCCGAATTCGGTGATTCTAGGAAGTTTTACGTTACTAAACGTACGTGTTCTCAGTTGATGTCTAAACATGACTAATTCTTCCAATTAACTCCATTCTACCTCACAAGTTCAATCGTTCCTATCGAACTTTACTAACAAAATCGATCCTAACCGACTTAGACAGTCGACCAAGGGTGCCAAGGGAGGTTACTCCCTAGGCATAACTTGAACACTCCATCTTACCTCAATTAACCTTCTTAATCAGTACAAATCTGTAGTTGACTCTTGTGCATGCAAATCATTGCATTTTGAAGGATCTTAGTGGCTTAAGCCTTGAATGCACTTGCCAAATCCTTCCCTTTATAAGCCACCTTGTTAGTACTTCTAAGTCACCATCTACAACTTCATTCTCAGCAACTAGAAACCTTTAACTCACTAACCTTTATCATTTCATCATGAGGAGAGCTCCTAGTGCCAACTCCTCCACCAAAAGACCACCTAAGAAACTCGCTCGTGTTGTCCACAAAATCTCCTCAACCGAATCATCACCCGTTAAATCCATAAATTCTAGGATTTCCCCTCCACCAACTCAACCAATCAAACCAATCCCTAAAAGGATTGTTCCCATAAAACTACCATTACCAAACACTAATAAACCAAACACCCCTATTTATACCAAACCATCATCCTTAATGCCTAGAGCCTTATCATTCACCACTCCACTTTCATCTCTACACCTCTACACCTTAGAGGACTTACCTTCTAGGCTATCTCATCCTCCACCATTGCCAACATTCTCCTCAATAGAGAGAATTGCGCAACAAAAAAACAATGGTGTTGAAACGACACTAGCACCGGTATCCTTTTCTCCATCACCCTCAAATAGTCCCTTTTGAATAATGAGGAATCATCAAAGTCAACCACCCGATAGAATAGAAGTAGATACCTCTCTACCACCATCCTCGACACATATTCCACCACCACCACCTTTGGTTGAACCACCTCCAAATGTACCTCTACAAATCCTTCCTTCTTTTGTGGAACCTCAACCCAACCTTCCATCTTAAGCCATTCTATTTCTACCACCACCATTTCCGAGCTATGACAAAGATTGTTATCATTGTCAACATGTTGAAGGCTTGGTACATGAACTACGTGAAGAGCTACGTTTCATGTTTTATTACCACCTCGAACATTTTGATGAGGTCAACAAACCTAAACAACCTTGAGCTTAAAGATTCAAGTGGTGTTCTAGTCTTAAGCTTAACTTAGATTGATTAGGAATCATATTTGATGTTTAAGTCATTCTCTTAGTTTTAGAGATATGTAGATCATTTCTCATATTTTTATTGAATGAAATTACATGTTATATGCTATATTGTCTTGAGAATACGTTTGGTGCCCTAATACATAACTTTTTTTTAATGATAACATCACATTTTACATCACCATTGCTGTCTTAAGCATACAGGAAGACGGATCCCTCACTTTAGCCTAGACGGATCCCTCCCATGGAGGCACCGTGGGATCCGTGCAACAGGAACAAGTTTTCTTAATAATTTGAGTCTTATTTGCAGGAAATTATGCATCATATACTTATTTCCTAACCTTTGTTTTGTATACGATTTGGTTTGTCAAGGCTGAGGCCTTTGGTTTATGGTCTTAGCTATCATGGCCTTGATACCTCAGCCTTGGCCTTAGCCGCAGCTGTGGTCTTAGTTTTAAGGCCTTTAGGCCATATGGTTTCTGTTAATACAAATAAGCCGTAAAAATGTTTATTTATATTTGTTGCGATATGAAAGTGCTGAAGAATGACAAAGTACTAGAAGAAGTCAAAGTACTGCTAAAGAGAAATTCAAAGTACTGCTATCGAAGTCAAAGTACTGCAAAGCTAAAGAACTGCTATATTTGTTTATGGAAATCTTTGTTATTCTAGAATATTCTTTGTTTAGATTACTTGTCGTACAAGGATACAAATTGTAAACCGACTAGGGTTATCCTTAAGCCTTTAAAAGGACCCCTAGATTGGCATTAGAGATATATGTTTTTAGAATCCTAAAGTATGATTATTATTAGAGTTTTAGAGTTGTTAAAAGAATCTGCATAACAAGCAGATTTAGAGTTATTAATAATATTGTTAAAGTTAAATCTTCTTAGCTTTGTTAAGTAAATTCCGCGTATTTAATAGAGATTACTCAGTGTTTCATTGTTAATAACTTAGGATTCATCCGAAGTTATTAAACCCTTAACAAGCTATATAAGTTAGTTTGGTTAGAGTACATTGATCCAACAAGTGGTATCAGAGCTTGTGTGGAAACTCTGACTAAAAAGAAACCCTAAAATCTAGTTAACAACAAAACTTAAATATGTCGACTGAAGCTGTTCCACCACCATCAATCACCTCACTCAGAATACCAATCATTTAGAAGGGAGAATACGACCTATGGAGCATGAAGATGAGGCAGTACATTGCAATTATAGACCATGCACTATGGAATGTAATTGTCAATGGTAATGAAGTCGTTCCAGAACCTATTGATGTTCCTGGACAACCCAAAGCACCTAAGGCTGTCTTACCTGCAGCAACAATAAGAAATCAAGAGAAGGCTCTCAATATACTATTGTCTGCTATTCCAGATGGTCATCTACTCAAGTTCCAAGATGCTAAAGATGCAAAGAAACTTTGGGATGCTCTTAAGACAAGGTTTAGAGGTAATGATGCTTCCCAAAAGATGCACAGAAATCTGTTGAAGCAGCAGTTTGAAACATTCACTGTTGGAGAAAGAGAAGGCCTTGATGCTGCCTATGACAGATTCCAAAATCTTTTCAGCATGCTGGAGCTATACAAAGCAGAGGTTTTAGTTGAAGATGCTAATCTAAAGTTCTTAAGGAGTTTGCCATCAACATGGCATGTGATTGCTACTATGATCAGAGGACAACCTGGTCTGGATGTTATGGACTTTGATGATCTTTACAATCATCTGAAGGTGTATGAGCATGAGATGAATGGCCAAACTAGTTCAAAATCTCACAGTATTGCCTTTTTGTCATCTGAAAAGAGAGGCAGTACTTCCACTAAAAGTACTGCTTCTCCTACTCAAAGTACTTTTGCTTAAAGTATTGTTGCCTACACTACCCCCACCTTTGCTCAGCAACCCACACCAACAAATACCATCCACTCAGATGAAGTCGTATGCGCTTTCTTTGAACAGCAAGCTACTTTACCTGTCACCTATGAAGAAGATCTCTCAGAGATTGAAGAGGATGCTCTTGAAGAAATTGATATCAGGTGGCAAGTTGCTATGATCACTGCAAGGATCAAGAAGTTTATGAAGAAGACAGGAAGAGGCATTGACTTCAAACCAAAACAGGGAATCACTTTTGACAAATCCAAGATTGAATGCTTCAACTGTCGAAAGTCTGGACATTTGCAAGGGAATGCAGGTTTGCTAAATATCAAGAAAACAGGATGACTGAGAAACGAAAGCTAGAGTTGAAAGAAATTCCTATTACAGAAACAAAAGCTTTGGTTGCTCAAGAGGTTGACTGAAGTGCTGAGTTTGATGATGAACCAGTAACCTACTGTATGGTAGCTGTGGAGGATTCTATGGAAGAGTTTGACTGAAGCACAACTTTTGATGAGGAACCTGGACATGCTACTATGGAGTCTAAAGATGGTTATGGAAGCTTTGACTGGAGCATGGAGTGTGAAGATGATCCTGTTCTACTTGCTATGGTAGCCACTTCACCAACCTCACCCCTATCTCTGAGGTATGTTCTAAGTGTCATGACTTTTATCAAAAAGTACTTAATAGTTATGTGATTGAAAAAGATAACTGTATAAGGGCTAGGTCTGAGGTAGCTGGTTATCAAATTACTTTAGAGTCTATGGAAGCCAAAATTATAACACATGAAAATAATGAAATGGCTTGGGCAGAAAAGTATGAACAACAGGATTATCAGTTAAAATTAAGTGAATGGAAGTTAAATTGTAAGATTTCTGAAATTGAGAAACTGACTAAGGAGAGAGATGATTTGTTAGAAAAGTTTGCTGCTTGGAAAGAATCTGGTCTTTCTCATGTCACTTATGTCGAAAAACAGAGAAGGGCTTACAATAGGACTGGTCTAGGTTTTGGTATGGATTTCAGTAGCATAGAAGAAAACCCACCTAGTGATAAGGATGACCTTGATTTTGAGGATATAACCACTAGTGATGATGAACTTATTAACTATGTTGGTGTAGACAACCTAGAGTTTAGAAAGAAGCTTATTGGTCAATCTAGGTCTGAAACCCCAAAAGAAACAGTTGAGACACCTAAGGTAGATGATGCTAAAATCCAAGCAGTACTTTCACCTTAAAGTACTGCTACACCTCAAAGTACTGCTACACCTTCAGTATTACCTTTAAGAAAACCTTTTCACAATAATGCTAAACCTTTTTGGGATAATTTTGGTTAAAACAGTTTTAATCACTCACCTAGAAGTCAGGATAGGTTTGGTAATACACATAGAAGAAGCAATTTTGGGATTACAGATCAAAAACTATGTTTCATTTGTTTTAGTCCTGGTCATTTGATTAAGGACTGTGGCTTACATTCAGAGTACCTAAGTAAGTTCCCAAAGAACAAAATTGTCAACCAAAAACCAAGGGAGACTAGGCTAGCTTGGAATCATTCACATAGGGTTAACCATAGAAACTTCTCACCAGACTATAGGTACCCTCACCAAAGAAGACCTTTTTCAAAACCTCCAGTACCTTCAAACACTTTCCAAGGTACTGTTAAGCAAAATACAGTACTTTCTCAAAGTACTGCTCAATATTCACCAAACACCTCTTGGAATAGGAACCCTAGGAGATCTAATTACTATCAATCTAGAAGGCGTTACAACTCTAAGAAAGTAGCTAGATCAAGGGACTCTACACCAGAAGTTAAAACTAAATGGGTTAAGAAGGAAAGTACTGATGATGAACAAACAGTACTTTCAACAAGTAATGGTGAAACAGAGATTTTTGATAAAGATGATTTTGTGGTAAAAGAAAAGGAGATTTTTGTTGAAAAAGAAAGTTTTGCTGAATATCTACCACAAGTTTTAAAACAAAAGATAATGTTTGATTCTGTCTACAAAAACTGTGAAGGATACATACTTAAGGAATTTGAGTATGTTACTCCACAAGGGGAACACAAGTCAGTAATGGCTTGGGTTCCTAAAAGACACTAACTTTTGTATCTTTGTGCAGGGCAACCCAAAAGAAGAGCTTAAAGATCATCTTATTTTGGATAGTGGTTGCTCTGGAAGCATGACAGGAGACAAGGAGATTCTGTCAGATTTTAAGCCATATTGTGGAGGAAGAGTTGCGTTTGGGAATGATGCTAGTGGAGGTAGAATTAGTGGGAAAGGAACCATCAAGACAGGGAGCATAGATTTTGAGAATGTTAGATATGTGAAGGAGCTCAAGTTCAACCTTTTGTCAGTCTCTCAAATCTGTGACAAAAAGCACCCTGTGTTATTCACTGACACAGAATGTCTCATTCTTTCACCTGAATTCAAGCTTGATGATGATAACTTGGTGATACTAAAAGTGCCAAGAACTAATGATGTGTATAGTTTGGATATGAAGAGTCTTCACTCTTCTGAAAGAGCTACCTGTTTAGTAGCAAAGGCATCACTTGAAGAAGCACATCAATGGCACAGAAGATTGGGCCATGTAAATTTCAAGAATATCAACAACTGGTCAAAGGGAATTTAGTTAGAGGTTTACCTTCAAAGACTTACAAGAATGATCACTCCTGTTTGGCGTGCAAGAAGGGTAAACAACACAAAGCTTCATGCAAGAAGCTTGAGGAAAGGACTATTAGAGAACCTTTGGAGCTGTTACACATGGATTTGTTTGGACCTGTTTCAATTGCAAGTCTAAATAAGAAAAAGTACTGCTTGGTTGTGACAGATGATTGCAGTAGATTCAGTTGGGTATTTTTCTTGGGATTTAAAGATGATACTTTTGATGCTATTCATAATCTTATAATAGCACTTGAAAACCAATTGAGACTCAAGGTTAGAGGTATTAGATGTGACAATGGGACTGAATTCAAGAACAAGCTTATGGATGAATTTTGTGCTAACAAAGAGATCAAGAGGGAGTTCAGCATTGCTAGAACACCACAGCAGAATGGTGTTGCACAGAGAAAGAATAGAACTCTGATTGAAGCAGCTAGAACCATGCTTGCAGATTCACAATTACCTATTCAATTCTGGGCAGAAGCTGTAAGTACTACTTGCTATGTGCTTAACAGAGTATCAGTCACAAAACCTCAGATGAAGACACTGTTAGGTCACTAGTTTTACAAACACAAGTAATATAGAAAGAGATAAGGCGATTGAACAAGTAAACAAGCACACATACACGATAAGAGTAGCACAGTTAGGCGTAGGAATATGTGTGAAAAGAAAACTTGAACAACCAACCCTCAAATGAGGGTTTACAAGAGTATTTATAGGAGGGAAGCTAGGGCAACACTCCTAGTTCCCATCCTTTCTTATATGGGCTTGGGCCTAAGCTTATGGGCCTTCTACATAAGCTAGACCTTAAACAAACATAAAGGCCATAATAAGCTACCTATTACATATGAAATATAAATACTTGAAATACAGTTTAGGAGTGATTCCAACAATCTCCCCCTCAAGTATATATGAATGTAAACGGTGAAGGCGTTGATGTAATAGTAGCTTTGACGTCTACTGACATTCTTCTTTCTCGTGAGAAAAATTTCCTTGAATCGAACAATCTCCCTAGTGTAGAGAGATAGTTTTCTTTGAGCGGTTTTGCTTTGACGTCATCTTAAACTTTGTTCTTTGTGGTGAAAGTGATAGTATGTTGTTGTCTACATCGAGTCTGCCTCAGGTCTGCTTCGCTGCTCCAGTGTCTCCACGTCATTCTTCAACATGCTCACACGCTCTTTGATGTTGGAAATCAATACTGATGAAGTTCTTTAAGTCTTTGACTTTGTAGATTCTTTGATTTGATGAAGAATCATTCTGACTGTTGTGTTGCATTCGAATAGAACTTCCATTAGTGATGATGTTGGCGTGAGCATGAGAAGAATCAGCACGATCATTCCGCTCCGGAGCTTCCATAAGAAGAAAACATTTCAAACGGTTAGTAATAAGCTGTTTCTGGCACTTACAAGTTTGAACTTCGAGAGTGTTAACAGCATAGTGTGAAAACACAACACTAATTCTTACAAAGGACGTTCCTGAACTGGAGTCCCACAAGTGAGATAACGCGATGTACTGAAGTACATCTACAGTTCAGATGAGTCGCTGAGGTACACCGAAGCATCACCTCACGACTGTAGACCGTTTGAGACACACTCCGCGTAATCCACGGGGAGTTACCGAAGTGACCTGCTGTCAGGGCTGTTTGATGTTGACCCTGGCAGGAGTTTCCATTCAATCACTGAGAATCACAGAAGTGAACCTCTCATAAATGTTCTCGACAGATTGCTAAGATCTGTGAAGGACTCGATATGAACCACTGAATCACTGAAGATCTTATTTGTTGATCAACAAGTGATGAAATGTCAAGTGTTCCTAAGAGATCTTTTGATGAATCTCGTGGCTCTAGACTCAATAGTGCGTTTTGGTTTTCCTGAGCGGAGACTAGGGAGAGGGTCTCCTTCTTCAATACCAGCGATCTCTAAGAGAAAGCCAATAGTTTACGTAGGGTTCCCTTGTGAGAATGAAACAAGCTTCTGTTGAGAGAAACTTGAGTGGCTAAGAAGGTTTAGTGCATGCGTCACTGGGTCCATGACGACTTTTAATCTTCAATACCGGTGTCACTAAGTGACAATCAGTAGCATATGAATTGAACCCGGTGTCTGCCCTAAGTTGAATAATCTGGAGGGCTGTTTCTTTTCACCCTTTTCTTTGCATTTCTTTTTGATTCTTCAACTCCTTCTTTCTCCGATTCTCATTTTCTCCTTTTTATAATCGTACCTAAGGACTTCTAAGTACTAACTATTTGTGATGTCCTTGGGTAGATCCCTCCGGCTCTGGCGGATCATAGGACGGTTATTCCTAACCTTAGTCACCTTATAACTCCATGACTAACCTATGTTGCCATTAAAACCACAGTTTGTGAAAAATCTCTCAAATGGTTTGTAAATGAAAAACATGTTTGAACCACTATGAGAGATAAGGTTTTGCATAACTACTCCCCCTCCACATGTGCTTAATAGTTTTAATGGTTAAATGCACAGTGAGGAAAGAGCGAGCACATTTTGAATTGATCCACTCGAGATAGACAATCCCCCGTGAGACACGGTTACTTTGCGTAGTTAAAGAGTTACATTGTCAGTTTTTAGGTGACAACTAGCTCCAATAACTACCTTGAAGGTGTAGACAAACCTCGAAAGGTTGTCATACCCGTCAGAGTTCATGTCTATCAAGAGTTTCTTGAATGGTACATTCTACTCAGACAAGTCCTTTGCGAGACACGTTTACATTACTAGCGAACTAGTTTGAAATTATTACCCGTCCAGGACAAGTCTTTTCGAGTTACAAATAGTTTAGTACCGTCAATTCGTTGGTTAAGTCTGAGGTACACAGATTCATTTACATTTTGTACAAGCATATTTCTTATCACACAATTTTCTCCCCCTCAAAAATGGCATAAAAAATGTTATTTTTGAACGGTTGACAATAAATATGACCATTTCGAGTGTTGCGGGAAGATGACCACTATGACCAATTTGTGAACAAAGTTTTAAATCAAATACTCCCCCTCAACAAGTGATATAAACGGTTGAGGTTTTGAAAATCATACGGGGAAGTACTTGTGTTTTTGAGCAAAACCTTGAAAAATGAAAGGTTTGATAGGTTTTACTCAAAAATAAGAAGCTTTCGCTCCTTTTATAAGGATTGAGGCACTGAGGCGTACCACAGGGTCCTTTCTTGACAATTACGGTTTGTACACTGTTATGTGTGCACAAGCCATTAGACATATAAAATTATACATCCAAATATGTAATGAAAGAACCAATTCAAGGGGTACCAGGAAGTGCAGTGATGTTCCCAGGAGTGCGCAAAGGGCGTTGAAAGCCGGTTTATGTTAATCCTGGGTCGACCACCAACATATCTCTCCAATCGTCTGAACTGATCCCGTCTGAACAACCTTTCATCAATCATTGTGATGATTCGTCTCACATCCCTCCTTTCCTGAGAATTCCAGCGCTTAGGAGACCCAATTTTCAGGCGTATATCCTTCAACCTGTACACCAATCCATCCCTAACCAGCTTCAAAGTATGATCCCCGAATTTCTGAAGTTCACTACACGCCATTAAGCAGTTTCTTTGAAGTTCACTGCGGTAAACAACTCCGAATGGTTTGCTGATGAGCGTATATTGAGTTAGCTGATTGATGTCGGGAAGATCAAGCGTTGGAGGAGTGAGGTTGACACGCGTCTGATAAGATTCAACAGCCAGCTGGATATCTTCTACACGTTCTTTGATCACGATGCGTCTAATGAAGATGAGAATTGACTTGATAAATTCACGTTGAACTTCAGTCGAGAATTGTCTCATACGACCCTGTACTTTGGCAAGGTACATGTCTTCGATGTCGTTGAGGGATAAATTCTCAAAGTCAGCTTCGGAGAATGCATAGTCCTGTTCATCTTGTCGTTTGACTATGATATTCTTCAAGAAGGTGTAGTCCCACTTAGACTTGAGATCAACGTGTTTGATGGCCACGATGTCCTTAGAACTGTACACTGCGTGT
>BPTQ01006391.1:2430-16034 GCA_019973895.1 Chrysanthemum seticuspe | reverse complement strand
TTAGTTTGTTCCGAAATGTAGCTAGTTTCGAAATGTAGTTGGTTTCAAAATGGGCTGACAACGTAGCTTGTTATAATGAGGTCGTGTACAAGTGTCGTGACAATGCATCGATGTGTTTTTAAATGGTTAAGAAACTACATCGTCCTATATACGGAAAAAGAAAAGAGGAAGGACTTACGACACCAAGAATGGTGGTGGAGAATACGTATAGACAAGAATGAGAACCAAAGAAACCCGATATGCTTTCCAAAGTGAACCCGACTACCTTGCTTCTAAAACCCTTATGCTCGTTTTCAAGTACCCTTAGTTTTCCTTTGAGTGTTTGGAAGTTTAATGAGTTTGAAGAGGGTGTGGAAGAGTATGTGTGTCGACGTGAGCTAGAGTAAACCAAGAGAAATCCAAACTTCCAAGGCTAAGCTTTGCATACACTTAGAGGTTTTTGAATGAGATTTTGTAAATGAGATATGTGATGAGCTTGTGGCTCGTGGGTCTTTAAGAAGAAAGGAAGAAGAACCCTTTGGTTAAAGACCAAGAGTTTTTGTTGAGCATTGGTACATGAGACCTTGATTATGCTTGCACCTAGGAAGTATTTTAAGAAAACAAGCAATTGGTTTGTGGTTTTTGGGTGGTATTCGGCAGCCACAAGGACAAGAAAAAGAGTGAGATGAGTTGTGTGTGCATGGGGAACATGTTTCATCATGTTTCAAAGTCAAATGCCTAGTTGCATGGTGGGTATTAAGTTTATTTCTTACACAAAGTTTTAAGATCAATGTATTTGCAAGTGTTGGAAGGGATGGGTGTACCTCTTGTGGGTACATTCGGTTACAAGGAAAAAAAAGAAAGAAGGGATCTCAAATTTTTGTTATGTATACCGTGTCCCGTTTGAGCTTAAATGTGAGTCACGGTGTCCCGGTTTGATGTTTTTGACTAACGTGTAATATATATTTTTTTTTTGGCATGTTTTTATAAAGGTAACAAATAAAATAAGATAAAATATTAATTCTAACTCGTAGAAATATTTATTTGACTTTAGCCATAACTTAATTTAGTGTCGGTACGCGTGCGGCTCGTAAGACAAGAAAATTTCTTGTGAGACTGATTTCAGTTATCAGTAATTATCGGGCATGATTAAATAAGACTACTCGGAGTTGCATAAATTTTTATGCAATAAAATGAAACGTTCATGCTAAAATGCTCAACTTAGCTCAAATAAGTTTTGATAAACAATCTAGTTTATTAATATGAAGATTGATGATAGTGAAATTTTACCGGTGGCTACAGTACCAACCCCTTAAGAGAATTCCGTCCGCGGAATTTTAGTTTACGGTGGTTGTCGGAGTTGAATTTGCAAAGAGATGTGGGTACTTAACACGCATGGTGTCTTCGCGCTCCCACGTGTACTCCGGTCCTCTCTTGGAGTTCCATCTAACTTTGACGATAGGGATGCGACTTTGCTTAAGTCGCTTGACTTCCCTATCCATGATTTCAATTGGTTCTTCGACAAAGTTGAGCTTGTCATCGAGTTTAATCTCTTTTAGTGAAACGACAAGAGATTCATCCGACAAGCATTTCTTTAGATTTGAGACGTGAAAGGTAGGATGAACTCTACTAAGTTCTTCCGGGAGATCAAGTTTGTAAGCAACCGGGCCGATTCTTTCGAGAATTTTGAAAGGGCCAATGTATCGAGGGTGTAACTTTCCTCGTTTTCCGAATCGAACTTTTCCTTTCCAAGGTGATACTTTCAACATGACTCGATCACCAACTTGAAATTCCATGGGTTTCCTTCTAACATCGGCGTAACTCTTTTGTCGATCTCTAGCAGCTTGAAGTCGTTGACGAATTTGTACAATCTTTTCGGTTGTTTCTTGTACAAGCTCAGGTCCAGTAAGTTGGGCATCTCCAACCTCGGCCCAACAAACAGGTGATCGACACTTTCGACCATAAAGTGCCTCGAATGGGGCTGCCTTGATGCTAGCGTGGTAACTATTGTTGTAGGAGAATTCCGCCAACGGTAAGTGTTTATCCCAACCTTTTCCAAAGTCGATCACGCAAGCTCGAAGCATGTCTTCCAAGGTTTGGATAGTCCTTTCGCTTTGGCCATCGGTTTGAGGGTGATATGCGGTACTCATATCCAAACGAGTACCTAAAGCCTTTTGAAGAGATTTCCAGAAGTGTGAAGTAAAACGACTGTCACGATCAGAAATGATGGAAATTGGTACTCCATGACGGGATACAATTTCCTTCAAGTATAGTTGAGCAAGGGTTTCCATTTCATCATTTTCCTTGATGGGTAGGAAATTAGCGGATTCGGTAAGGCGATCAATGATGACCCAAATGGTGTCGTAACCTCCAACAGTCTTTGGCAGTTTGGTTATGAAATCCATAGTGATTCTCTCCCACTTCCAAACTGGAAGTTCAGGTTGAGTTAACAATCCGAAAGGTTTTTGACATTCGGCTTTGACTCGAGAACAGGTGAGACATTTCCCAACGTACGTTGCAATTTCAGCTTTCATGTTTGGCCACCAATAAAGCTTCTTGAGATCTTGGTACATTTTGTCGGATCCCGGGTGAATGGAATATTTAGACTTGTGAGACTCATGCATGATGAGTTCCCGTATTCCCCCAAAAAGTGGTATCCAACTTCTATCGCCAAAACATAAAGTTCCATCCGATCTTTGCGCAAAACCGTTCTCGTTTTCCGGCATTCCAAAGATTCTTTCGTTAGGACGGTTTTCAGGTCTGAGAGCTTCAGCTTGAGCTTCAAGGATTTTTGATGGAAGGGGTGACTTAATTGTCATTCCCAAGGATCTTACTCGGAGAGGTTTAGGTCGATCCTTTCGACTAAGAGCATCAGCTACGACATTTGCTTTCCCAGGGTGATAACGGATTTCACAGTCGTAATCACTAAGCAATTCTAGCCATCGGCGTTGTCGCATGTTTAACTCCTTTTGATCAAGAATGTGTTGGAGACTTTTATGGTCGGTAAACACCGTACACTTGGTTCCATATAGGTAATGTCTCCATATTTTGAGAGCGAAAACCACGGCTCCCAATTCCAAGTCATGGGTAGTGTAGTTCTTCTCGTGAGTTTTGAGTTGTCGCGAAGCATAAGCAATCACTTTGTTTCTTTGCATCAATACCGCACCTAACCCTAGGTGTGATGCATCACAGTAGACCACAAAATCTTCCACTCCATCGGGTAAGGCTAAGATAGGGGCTTCGCAAAGCTTTTGTTTCAAAAGTTGAAAGGCTAACTCTTGTTCCTCACCCTAGTCAAAATTCTTCTTTTTCTGGGTTAACTCCGTTAGAGGTTTAGCGATTTTTGAGAATCCTTCGATAAATCTTCGATAATAACCCGCAAGACCTAAAAATTGGCGTATTTCGGTAGGAGTAGTAGGGGATGACCAATCTTTGACAGCTTCGATTTTTGAAGGATCAACATGAAGACCATTACTATCTATCACGTGACCAAGGAATTGAACTTTTTGAATCCAGAAGTCGCACTTGGAAAACTTAGCATACAGTTCTTCTTTCTTGAGTAGCTCTAGAATGGCTTTCAAGTGTTCCGCATGCTCTTCCTTGTTGCGGGAGTAAATGAGAATGTCGTCAATGAACACAATCACAAATTTGTCCAAGTAAGGTTTACACACTCGGTTCATCAGGTCCATAAATACCGCCGGTGCGTTTGTCAAACCAAATGGCATCACTTGGAACTCATAGTGGCCATATCGTGTTCGGAAAGCAGTTTTTGGAATGTCTTCTTCTCTAACTCTCAGTTGGTGATACCCAGATCTCAGATCAATCTTGGAGTAGACGCTTGACCCTTGCAGTTGGTCAAACAAATCATCAATTCTAGGCAATGGATATCGGTTCTTCACCGTTAGCTTGTTCAGCTCACGGTAATCGATACACATACGAAAAGATCCGTCCTTCTTTTTGACAAATAAGACCGGAGCTCCCCAAGGCGAAGAACTCGGTCGAATGAATCCTTTTTCGGACAATTCTTGAAGTTGGTCAGACAATTCTTGTAGTTCAGAGGGTGCCAATCTATAAGGTGCTCGTGCCACGGGTGCCGCTCCCGGCATTAGCTCGATTTGAAATTCTACTTGCCGAATCGGAGGAAGACCAGGCAAGTCTTCAGGAAATACTTCGGGAAAGTCCCTAGCCACGGGGACGTCTTTTAGTTGTTTCTCATCCGCTTTCTTCTTCTCCGTTACTTGTGTTAGAAAAATGTGGCATCCTTTTTCTATGTACTTTGCAGTTTTGACGCACGAGATGATATTCAATCGGGTTTTACTACGATCACCCCGAATGATCAGAGTTTTGCCATTGAGAGGAAGGTGAACGACTTTCTCGTCACAGATGATTCTTGCACGATTCTTGGATAGCCAATCCATGCCAATGACAGCATCGAAGCTACCAAGTTGGATAGGCATAAGGTCTATATCAAACTGGTGGTTTGATAAAGATAGGTTGCAACCTCGAAGGATAGTGTTAGTTCCTACTATTTTTCCATCGGCTAGCTCTACTTCATATGTGGTATCTAGGATGGTTGGGGTGATTTTTAGTAAGGGTGCAAACTTAGAAGACACAAAGCTTTTGTCGGCTCCAGAATCAAATAACACCTTAGCTAAATGATGATTGAGTGAAAACGTACCCGTAACGACGTCCGGGTTTTCTTGTGCATCTCCATCTCCTAGCACATAAGCTCTTGCTCTAGCAGGGTTGTTGTTGTTATTGTTGTTGTTGTTGTCCCCGTACAGTTTTGGGCATCTACTCTTGACATGCCCAGCTTCTCCACATCCAAAGCAAGTTATCCCCATGGGTTGGAGGTTACTTCCAGTAGCAGGGCTTCGGCAATCCTTGTGGGTATGGCCCACTTTGTTACACTTCCCACACTTAATAGTACAACGTCCCACATGATGCAGGTTGCATCGAGTGCACAAAGGGTGTGGTCCAGCATAGCCTCTTCCATTGGCGGGTGTAGCCGCATAAGCCCTCACAACTTCTTGCCTACGGTTTTATTGATTGTGGTGGTTGTTTCGGTTTTGGTGATATGGGTTGGGATTGTTGTTGCGGTGTTGATTGTGATTGTTGCGGCCTTGGTTGTTGTTGTTGCGGTTATTGTTGTGATGGAAAGAGTTGTGGTTGTAGTTGTTTGAAGTGTTGCCTCGGCGGTCATCAAATTTCCTCTTGTTGTCATTGTTGCTTTGCACGGATCCATGTTTCAGGACTTGATCCATGAGTTGGTAGGAAATTGTGATCACTTCTTCCACGGTTTTGGGTTTTGATGCAGTAACATTGCCCTCAATGCTTCGGGGTAATCCCCCAATGAGATTTTCCAGCAACTTAACTTCATCAGAAATCATGGAAGGGCATAGAGCTTTCAATTCTTGGAAACGCTTGAAGTAGGTTTTGAGATCATTGCCCTTAGTAGTCAGATGATAGAATTCATCTTCAAGTTTCTTGATCTCGTTCCTTGGACAGTATTGCTTCATCATCAATTGCTTTAGTTCAGTCCAAGTGGTCTTGTAGGCTTCTTCCATGCCAATAGGTTGGGCATAAGCCTTCCACCAAGACAATGCATCTTCCAGCAGAGTACCAGTAGCAAATTTCACCTTGCAATCTTCTGAGCAATCACTTAAAAGAAATACAGTTTCAGATCTTTCGAACCAATGAATAAGGCCAACTGCGCGTTCAGTTCCTTTGAAGAAGGTAGGTTTGCAATTCATGAACTCCTTGTATCCACATTTGCGATTTACCACAGCTTCATTCCGGTTGGCTTGATTTGGGGCTTCATTTGCTCGAGCTGCCCCAGCAGGTCTTGCAGCAAAAGCAGCACCGATTTCATTAGTAACCAGCCTCCGAATTGCTTCAGGGGTCATCTCGGGAGTTTCAGTAGAGGTAGAGGTAGTTCTTGTTCTTGCCATTTTTCTAAAGACATACACTCAAATTTTAGAATCATTCAACATAATTGTGAATTATTATAAAAAAAAGATTTCATAATAGTCAAGATCATCACATTATATCAATAGAGTATAATCATCATAAGAAGAATCGTAACATGTCAGAACCACACAAGAGAATATATATATAAATGATCACTTCGATTCATACACTGATAAATAAGAAAGATCATCATACATGAGAACATCAAGAAATAGCAACCATAATGCCATATGTCTATCATCCATACATAGTGATACAAAACCATACAATGTCGCATAAATAGCTTGTTCGATAGTTTACAAAACATGCGAATACAAGGCCTTTATTAGTGCCACATGCGGCAGGCTAAGGTACCAGAAAAACTAAGTAGATGAATCACCACTCTAGAGGCTGTCAGGTGTGCTCCTCAATCGGCGCTGTAGGTCACGGACTAGCTCTGCCAGCTCATCCACCTCTTTATCTCGTGCCTCCAATCTCTGCTCCAAAGCAGTAGCACGAGTCTCCATGATAGTCATCCTCTCCGACTGTCGTCGTACAACCCCCTCCAACATCTCAGCTCTGTCCAGCAGTCCTAATCTATCTGACTCCATCCTCCTCTCCAACACTGTAACTGCTCCACTAGCTCTCTCACTCTGGGCACCAATCCTATCAAGCACTCTCTCCATCGTACTCCTCCCTTTCAGGAGCTCTCCAACCTCATCTTCAATGTTCTCGATACGTACCAACGGAACCTCCTCAACGAATGCCACAACATCCTCGAGCTGATCCTCAAATCGCAGAACTCGGGCAACTATCAATGGAATGGTATGATGAAGGGGTTCTCCTGTAACCGGAAGAGTCTCAGCAGCAGCAAACCGATGCTCCCCAAGCTCCACAGCGCTAGGTGCACCCTCCTCCGACCTCCATCGACTAATGAGCGTCATCATGTATGACCAACGTCTAGCATCGACCCTCCTACGGGCTCTCGGCTCAGAGGTACCAAACATAGCCTGGTAATATGGGTCCAAATGTGTGGGTGAGAGACGGGCTCTCTTCCCAAGAGATGTCACCGGCTCAGTGTGCATCACCAAGGGTGATGGTGCACGGGATGAGGATGAAACCGGTACAGTGGTGGTCTGATAAATGAATGTGGTAGGTGGTGGTAGTGGTGAAACAGGTATGAGTGGTGGTGCAGGTGCAGCTGATGGTGGAAAAGCAGAGGATGATGCTATGTCAGATGGTGGAACAAAAGTGATGGGTGCCTTTACTCGTTTCCGAGCGGTATGTATAAAGGTAGCACCCTTCTTTCGGTAACGGAATGGCTGGCCAAACGGCGCGGGCTCGTAGGGTTTGAGAACCCTAGCTCGCCTTCGCCTTCGGCGAATAGGCAGTGGTGATGGGCAAGAGATAGAAGATACAGAATCAGTGGATGAGTGTGTCTGGGACATAACATCAGAGGGTGATAGCCACTGCTGTGACTCCAAATATCTGTCATAAGTGGGGGGACCAAAGACGGGCAAACGCTCAGGTATGGTCAAAGCAGGTGGGGTGACAACGACTTCACCCTCCTCAAAGGGCTCAGTCTCAGAGGGCATAGGTGCAACGAGAGCCGGAGTAGAGGCAGAAGACATAGCATCCTCCATCTCGGTGTCGGATGTCAGGTTGATAGGGTGAGTAGCGGACGACATAGTACTGTAACAACCCAAAAGAAAATATGCACTCATAAGTAAATAAAGCCATGCAGTACATAAGATTTAGTTAGTCGCGCATAATCTGCCACGCAAATCTAAATGCCTAACCAAATGAAAGCTAGCATTATAAGTTTTTATCATGCAAAGTTTTGCTAGTCATGTAGTATTTGCTAAGTGAATCTCCTACATGTTATCGGTACGAAGTAGGCGCGGAGGACGTGAAGTGGTGGTGTAAAACGGTCCATTTGAAAAGCGTGGTTATAGTCCAATTTGTTTTTGAAAATACAAGTTGGTTCTCTATAACTTAGGCTCTGATGCCAATCTGTAACACCCCCAAAATCACAATGTGACAGCGGAAGACTATTTGGGGTATTACTTAGAGGATCATAGTCATAAGTTATAGAAAACGGCTCTAAAGAGACGTTTTAATAAAAAGTAGTTACCATTTCATAAATCTCAGCGTTTTAGAAACACAAAAGGGAATACCACATGTTTTGAAGTTACACAAAAGATAGTTTAAATATTTATGAAATGATAACTTTAATTGAAAACAACACCACTTCAAGTGTCCCACGACATCCGCTCCACGCCTTCATGATATTCTAATTAGTACCTGAGATGAACATGCTTAAAAGTCAACAAAAGTTGAGTGATATTCATAGGTTTAAATAATAAGTTGAACACAAGTAAGAGATGATAATTGCTTCGAATACAATCACCATGGAAAACATAGATTATTATTATGCACTAAGCTCATGACACCAAACTAACTGCATACACCTAATTACTGGCGTAAGTAATAATATTGCCCTCAGAGATGGAATTGCCAATTCCATAGTTAACCAAATATAGTGCGCCCCGGTTATTTCCGATAACCGAGTCGGGGTCGTTAATTCCCATAGTACTATCCACAATATTCGCGTTCACTAGCAAGTGATTAATGGTTCATGATGTAAGGGACTTATGGTAGGCAACTTAGGCTATAATAATAATGATCAGATAAGCATACAGTTTAAGAAAAGACTTGTGTTCTAGTTTATAGCATGCATCTCCCTCGCGGGGTTTGAAAGAAATAAGTAAAGGCGAGGCTATGAACTCACCTTTGCAAATGGTATCCGAGTAGTGTAAGGTCAAGTAGTATGAGCACGAAGTACCGT
Organism: Chrysanthemum seticuspe; assembly: GCA_019973895.1. NCBI lineage: Eukaryota > Viridiplantae > Streptophyta > Magnoliopsida > Asterales > Asteraceae > Chrysanthemum > Chrysanthemum seticuspe. The sequence goes on along the minus strand of BPTQ01006391.1, from coordinate 7,258 downwards.
CACGCGACCTATAATTAGCATGGCAAGTCTTAGTTTATTGTTTTTATCCATGATTTAATGTATTGAAAACGGTTGAAGTATTTTCAAGAGTTTGTGTTTATTGTTGCTTGTGTGGCAACGGGTAAGTTTAAATAAGTTTCGAAATGCTTATAAGTCTTTGGCTCTTGGAAAAGTGAGTGGGACAGTTTACGAAACATTCGTATAAGAGTTGGCTCGAGTATATTTATTAAAGTAGAAATAATTACAAATCAACTTATATTTATTTGATTTTTGTTTAGTTTTGAAAAGTATAGATATATGTACAATATATATTTATCTAAGTTGTGGGAAAATATTATATTTAGAAAAGTATAATATTTTCTAGTTTATGCAAATGTGGTTGTCAAATAGAAATATGTACCAATTATATTTATGTGACGAAGACTCGTAGAAAATATAAATTTATTATCTTATAGAAGTTTTTAGGATGGGAAGCGTTAAGTGTAGATCTTGGAGGGATCAAAGTTGTAAAGATTTATATAAGTTTCAACTTTATAAGGATTTTAAGAAATGTGTCAAGTGGTTCAAAGTCGAGGGTTGAAATCGTAGATATCAATATGAGTCTATAAGGCTTATAAAAGATCTTAAGAAATATGACAAGAGGTGCGAAGTCGGGGGACTGGGTTTGTCAAATACGAAAGTTACAATTATAACAACAAAAAAATGGGTAACTGCCATGAGGCAGATTCGAACTCACAACCTCTCCCGTCAACAACCAGCGCTCCCACCAACTGAGCCAAGGGCCTTTTTGTGTTAGGTTTTACAGCGTAATTCTACTTAATGGGTAGTTCGACTGTTTCATGCTTGATATGTATTTCTTCACAGTAGCAAGTTTCGAAGGTTTTGCATGCATTTGTGCTATCTTCTCATATTATTTAAGTTGCATGAAAAATTTAAGGCGCAAATATATATGTCGAGAGTTATAGATAATTCAAGAAATACATTTTTAGATTTTGCAATACTTGAACTAATAACAGATACTAACATGTAGTATTAATGTAGTATGTATGTATTTTTAAGGAATCAAGGTAAGCACAAGGTTAAGATTTAGAATCCTTATAGTGATGAGGAGTGTGTGTCGAGTGAGTATAGGAACAATCTAAGTCTTACATTTGCGTGTGTAGTTAGTTTCGAAATGGGTTGACAACAAAACGAGTTTCTATCCACTCAAGTTTATTAGTTAGTTTCGAATGGGTTGTCAACAAAACGAGTTTCTATCCACTCAAGTTTATTAGTTTGTTCCGAAATGTAGCTAGTTTCGAAATGTAGTTGGTTTCAAAATGGGTTGACAACGTAGCTTGTTATAATGAGGTCGTGTACAAGTGTCGTGACAATGCATCGATGTGTTTTTAAATGGTTAAGAAACTACATCGTCCTATATACGGAAAAAGAAAAGAGGAAGGACTTACGACACCAAGAATGGTGGTGGAGAATACGTATAGACAAGAATGAGAACCAAAGAAACCCGATATGCTTTCCAAAGTGACCCGACTACCTTGCTTCTAAAACCCTTATGCTCGTTTTCAAGTACCCTTAGTTTTACTTTGAGTGTTTGGAAGTTTAATGAGTTTGAAGAGGGTGTGGAAGAGTATGTGTGTCGACGTGAGCTAGAGTAAACCAAGAGAAATCCAAACTTCCAAGGCTAAGCTTTGCATACACTTAGAGGTTTTTGAATGAGATTTTGTAAATGAGATATGTGATGAGCTTGTGGCTCGTGGGTCTTTAAGAAGAAAGGAAGAAGAACCCTTTGGTTAAAGACCAAGAGTTTTTGTTGAGCATTGGTACATGAGACCTTGATTATGCTTGCACCTAGGAAGTATTTTAAGAAAACAAGCAATTGGTTTGTGGTTTTTGGGTGGTATTCGGCAGCCACAAGGACAAGAAAAAGAGTGAGATGAGTTGTGTGTGCATGGGGAACATGTTTCATCATGTTTCAAAGTCAAATGCCTAGTTGCATGGTGGGTATTAAGTTTATTTCTCACACAAAGTTTTAAGATCAATGTATTTGCAAGTGTTGGAAGGGATGGGTGTACCTCTTGTGGGTACATTCGGTTACAAGGAAAAAAAAGAAAGAAGGGATCTCAAATTTTTGTTATGTATACCGTGTCCCGTTTGAGCTTAAATGTGAGTCACGGTGTCCCGGTTTGATGTTTTTGACTAACGTGTAATATATATTTTTTTTGGCATGTTTTTATAAAGGTAACAAATAAAATAAGATAAAATATTAATTCTAACTCGTAGAAATATTTATTTGACTTTAGCCATAACTTAATTTAGTGTCGGTACGCGTGCGGCTCGTAAGACAAGAAAATTTCTTGTGAGACTGATTTCAGTTATCAGTAATTATCGGGCATGATTAAATAAGACTACTCGGAGTTGCATAAATTTTTATGCAATAAAATGAAACGTTCATGCTAAAATGCTCAACTTAGCTCAAATAAGTTTTGATAAACAATCTAGTTTATTAATATGAAGATTGATGATAGTGAAATTTTACCGGTGGCTACAGGAATCACTTCAACTTCTGGTGGAGGACCCAGACTATCAGGTTCTACCGGAAGTACGTTAGTATTTTCAGAAGGTAATGCATCTTCTTGATCATCTTCCAGATCATAAACTCTCCCACTGAATTCTTGAGATACGAGATCTCTTTCAAGAAAATCTCCATACCTAGCAACAATTACTTTATTTTCAGTTGGATAGTAAAAGTAGTAACCCATAGTTTCCTTAGGGTATCCTACGAAGATACACTTTACAGATCTTTGTTGGAGTTTATCTGCTGAGTCGCGTTTAACATACGCCTCGCAACCCCAGACCTTTAAATAAGACAGGTTAGGAGCTTTACCATGCCATATTTCATATGGTGTCTTATCAACCTTCTTTGTGGGAACCATATTTAGAATACGAATAGCAGATTCTAAAGCATAATCCCAAAAAGATAAAGGTAGAGTGGTAAGATTAAACATAGATCGTATCATGTCCAACAATGTATGATTTCTTCTCTCAGATACACCATTTTGTTATGGAGTATATGGAGAAGTGAGATTCTGGACAATTCCATTCTCAGCTAAGTAATCTTTAAACTCTTGGCTTAGATACTCGCCTCCTCTATCGGATCGAAGAGCTTTAATCTTCTTTCCTAATTGCAGTTTTACTTCAGCTTTGAAAACCTTAAATGTTTCAAACACCTCATGTTTATGCTTAAGTAAATAAACATAACCATAACGGCTGAAATCATCAGTAAAGGTTAAGAAGTAGCTAGCACCTCTCTTTGACACATGTCTAAGTGGTCCACACACATCAGTATGAATAAGACCAAGTAGATCAGAAGCCCTCTCCATATTGCTATGAAAAGGTTTCTTATTCATCTTCCCAGATATGCATGACTCACATTTATCAAATGATTCATCATTGATATTTTGCAAAAGCCCTTCTTGTTGCAGCTTATGCATGCGAGCCTTGCCTATATGAGCAAGTCTACAATGCCAAAGATAAGAAGAATTCAAGTCTAACTTTATCTTCTTGTTAATGCTAAACATTAAATTATTATTATTGTTAGATTCATTTCCAATCACATCAATTTGAAACACACCATTCACAGTAATTGCTTTAAAATAAAATACACCATTTAAAGAAACATCAATTCCATTACGTGAAATAGTATGAGTAAAACCATCATCCAACAAAACTGAAAAGGAAACAACACCTCTAATTATAGAAGGTGCGTAATAACAATTGTTCAATAACAGTACTAAGCCCGAAGGCAATACTAAACTAAACGTTCCTATGGCTTCAACAGCTGCATGTGCGCCATTTCCCACGTGCAGATATTGCTCCCCATAGGCAAGCTTCCTTTCCACTCTAAACCCCTGCAGTGTATTACAAATGTGAATACCACAGCTCGTATCATATACCCAGGAATTATTATGATTTAGAGTAAATAATTCAATGACAAATAAATTACCTGAAGTACCGGCGCCCGCAGACCCTTCATACTTCATCTTATTTGCCCGCAATTCATCAAGATAGAGAGCACAGTTTCTCTTCCAATGCCCAACGCTCTTACAGTGGTGGCATGCTTGATCCTTTTTAGGATTATCCTTCCTAGGAGTAGGGTTCTTCTTGGGTTGAGGTTGATAGGCCATCACCTGTTTGCCTTTGTCAACCTTTCCCTTGCCCTTCCCCTTCTTGTTGTTCGCACGCTGCGGTTTTGGCTTATTAATCCTTCCACCCTGAATAGCAAGTACCTGGTCGGTAGGAACCTTTTGAGGCAACCCTTTCTCATAATCAATGAGCAATGCGTGTAGGTCAGTAACTGTCTTCCCCACGCAGTGCATATTGAAATTTCTGACAAAACCATTAAAATCCTTGTTAAGGGATCGATTAATCAGATTCACAGCCATGTCATCATCATAAGTTTTGCCAAGTGCTTTTAGCTGGTCCATGTAACCTTTCACCGACACTTAGACTAATTAGCTAGGGAATTGTTCCTAAAATTACCAAAACAGTCTTTAAAGTTATACGTGACGCACCCCTTCTGTCAATGACTGGATGTGCGTAACGAGTAACTAATACTCTTTCCCAACGGAGTTTTCCAAGGATGGCTGGTCCATGAACGATAAGTCCCACCTTCCTAATTATTCGGTTTTGGCGTCGCACGCTTGTTGTTCTTCCCCTTCCCGTTCCCTTTCCAACTGTTTCCGTTTGTCCACTACCGGATAGTTGGAGTTGGGTTCTTCTTGGGATGAGGATCCTTCCTATTAGGATTTTTCCTAGTTCGTACGGTGGT
>BPTQ01006361.1:36392-50392 GCA_019973895.1 Chrysanthemum seticuspe | reverse complement strand
GAATGTTCATTAAGAGGGTTTGAACCATTATATAGAAAGAGTTCAAATATTGTTCATCTTAATAACATATTCGTTTTAATGTTCATTGAGAGCCAGATGAAGAATTACCAAAATTTGTTTTAATAAATGTACTTGATTAATATGTGTAAAAAAGTACAAATTTTTATCTTTGGAACCTTTAGAAAAGGTCTGAAATAATTGGTAACGAATGATCAAGTAATGAAAATCAGTTATTGAAGCATAGTTTGACAACAAGAAATTGAAACAAACATTAAACGATATAAGCGTGTGGTTTTGAATACCATTTCACAAAATTTTGGACGTTAGAAGCTAGTTTTATTCCATGTTTTGGTGTAGATATTTCTTTTACTTCACAATTTTCTTTTCTGAACACATTAGTATTACAAAATATGGAAAAGATTTCCAAGGTTTCTATTTTTAAACATGAAAAAATGTGTATAATTAGTTCATGTAAATAATTTTGTTTAAAACCATTAAGAAGTAGACCGAGAGTTACTTGTAATTTTGCTTATACAATAATTCTACTTGTTATAAACTTGAGAAAGATATATTACCAAGTTTGGGAGAATTACTTGTAAGGAATCAGTTGTTTTGTCACATTTGTTATCATTTTAACCTCAATCTTGATAAGAAAAAAAAAATTGTAGTTTTGATATAATTTTTGGATGCCGAAGATATGTAGATTGAAAGTACAATTCATCTTGCATAGTTGTAGCCCTTCAAAAAATGTTTTTCTAATCGACCTGTTGTCCTATTAGTTCACGGTTCAACCGGTATAACGGGTTGTAACACCCCAACCTGACAAGAGTCAAAATGTCACATTACGGTGTCATACAAAGCATAATACGCAAACGTTTTCCAAACCTTATTAAATCACTTGGGATCCAAAATCTCAAAGGGTTTCATATTTTTGATTGGGGGAGAATTTGTGATTTAATTAAGAAATCTGATAAATGATGATCGATTTGATTCAAGTGTGCATACTGCTCTCCCATATGTGCTAAACGCTTTCGAATCTTGAAGCACATATTGAGGGGGAGCCTTTCAAAAAGAAAATAAACTTTCAAGGTACACAGATTTCTATGTTTCAGCATAAAGTACCTTGATTGATTTTCTAATGGTTTCTTAATGGCTATTGTGATCATGGATGTACTTTAAAAGAACTCTTTCCTCGATGTGATAAAATGATTTCAAATATACTACGCACATATTGAGGGGGAGAATTTACCAAGAAAATCAAATGGCTTTTTCCACGAAAATTGTGATCAAGAATATATTTCAAAGAACTCTTGCCTCCATGTGCTAAACAATTTCAATATCATATGCACATGTTGAGGGGGAGCATTTCTAAAATGATCAAAACGATTAAGGTACAAAATGCTTTGATTTTATATCACAAGTACCTTGATTGATTTTCCAAATGATTTTTCAATTGGTTTCGAGAAGGAATGAACAATACCAAAAGACCGACCAATTTACTTTATGCATGGTGTTATAAGGATGGTTAGGTTAGGTATTCGTTCCCACGATCCCGCCAGAGCCAGAGGGATCTACCCAGGGACAATCCACTAGATAGTGTAGAAGTCCTTAGGTATGATGAAAAAAGGAGAAAAAATGAGAATATGGGAAGAGTGCAGACTGAGACAGAGCTAGTACTGGAATAAACCCAACAAGGTTATAGTAATGAAGTCTCGGTAAGCACTGAAGGGGTTGAAGAATGAAAAAGAAATGAATGTAAAAAGGGTGAAAAGAAATAGCCCTCTAGTAATTCAACCTTAGGGCAGAAAACTGGGTTCTGTTAGGATTTAGAAAATCCAGGTATTAAAGTGTCGGTCACCTTAAGTATATGTATCCGTTAGAAGGCTCGTAGTCGTAGTTATTTAATGTTAAATAGTATTTAGTTAAGTAACACCGTGGAGGACGGACTGGTCCTTACCCACTGTATGCCTAATCCACAGCCCGTCAGGTGGCGTTTTATGTAAGGACTATAAATACTCTCTACCTCCCAAGGTAGAGAGTTGGAGCTCATAATAAGATTTTTCTTTCTCTCACTAAAGTTCCCAAACCTCTAACACTTTCTCTCTCTAGAAATCATCTTGTACGCCTGTTAGTGATTTGATGTGTATGTGAAATCCAATATGTGACAAATGGTATCAAGAGCCATGGTTGGATCATCTCTTACAGATCCTTGGATTTCTAGTGGTTTTTAGATGGTTTTTGAGTTTGAAAAAGTTTAGTGGTTTTTGCATCATTTGGTTCATTTCTAGTGTTAAAGTTTGAATTTTGGGTGTACTTTTGTGTTTAGGATCATTGTATGTGCTTGGGTTTTGATTTGGTAAGCTTGAATCATTGTGGTTGAGATTGTTTTGGATTGAAAAGTGTGTTTTTGAAGTTTTTCTTGGTAGCGACTTGGTTCTCGTAGTGATTTTCATCCTAGCGATTTGCTTCAGAAAAAGGTAGCGAGTTGTAGTGCTTTTTGGTAGCGACTTGGTCCTAGCGACTTGTCTATTGAGACAAGCCGACAAATAGTACAAGTTAGTGGATTCTCCACTATGGCTAGCGACTTGGTGAGGTTAGCGACTTGCTTCAGAAATTGTTAGCGAGTTGTAGTGTAAATTCTTAGCGACTTGGTGTTAGCGACTTGGACCTTAGCGAGTTGCTCTTTAGCGACTTAATTGTGTCTAGCGACTTAGTGCTTAGCGACTTGGTGTTAGCGACTTGGACTTTAGCGAGTTGCTCTTTAGCAACTTGACTGTGTCGTAGCGACTTGGCATTATAGTGACTTGTGTTTAGCGACTTGGTTCACAGCGACTTGTTCTCAAGGTTTATAGCGACTTGTCTCTAGCGACTTGTTGACTTTTCCAGACAAAAACTTCAAACGGCTATAACTTTTGATCCGTAACTCCGTTTTCAGCGTTCTACCCATCAAAACGACCGTGAGAACGAGGAGAATGGCACGCCGAATAAACTAAAATGGAATATTCGTGCTAAAATTCACAAGAGAAAGAGGTGCACCAGCCACAACCTGTGCAAGTTAATGCAAAGGAACGCTCTATGGAAGCTTCAGATTTACCCAAGATAGAGGTACACCAGCCACAACATGTGAACGTTAATGCAGAGGAAAGCTGCATGGAAGTTTCTGGTATACCTAACTGTGCATCTTCTACTCAAAATGATGATTACGAGTTGCATGAGTACTCTGCATTTATCCCTGAGGACTCCCTTACCACTAAGCTTAACATATATAAGGATCAAGTTGCCATCTATGAATAGCGTGCTAAATTTTAGCTGACCACACGTGAGCAGGAAATGGATTGCCAAATGCATACATTAATCAGAAAAAGTAACTTAAGGGAAGAAACATTAAAACAAGAGTTAAATTCCTTACAAGAGAAACTTAATAAAACTGCTAAGCAAAAACAAGAACTTCAAGAAAATGTAAAAGTGCTTAAGCAGGAGTTCAAACAAAAGGAATCAAAACTTTTAAATGATTTTTCCAACCTTAAAACTTTAAAGAACAAACTTGAAAACAAGTTGTATGTACAAGGCAACACCATTCAGACTGCTCACATGATCACTAAGCATAGAGTATTAAGCGATAAGCATAGTACTGGCCTTGTAGAAGAACCTAATCCTGAGTATGGTAAGAAAGCAAAAGCTGCTCAAAAAGTGATCTATGATGGTAATGAAATCCTTAAGCCTAGACAAATGCCTACTTGTTTAGAATGCACTGAAGAAGATAGAGAGTTAGAAGATGCCTCTAGAGAGAAAATGGAAAAGAAACTAAAAGATCCTTGGTGTATAGATCATAATATAACGTTCAAAACTCCAAATTACACTAAGGATAATTGGATTGCCTTAAACAAGTTTAGACCTCAAACTCAGTTAACCCCTGAACAAGTGTTTTGGAAATTAGATATGGAAAAGAAAAAGGCAGGTGAACTTGTTGAAAATAATCCTCCCCTTAGGAAATTCCCTCCAGCCACTGTGTATCCTCCAAATACACCAATGCATTTAGTGCCTAGATCTATTGCCACTAATAGCAAAACCTTAGTCAGCCTTTATGTAGTTTACCAACTATTTGTTGATTTTGAGAAAACGTGTAAAAAGAGAATCACACCTACTGGGATAACTGAAGGGGAAAGGGGTTTTGAGCAAACTAAAGAATGTTATTTAACTGAGGTCATGCCTTTCTTTAAACAATTAAAAGGTCAATTTGAAAGTCTTAAAAAGGGGATAAACTCGGATATTAAAGAAATGGAAAAGGAATTTGATGCAATGATTGTTGAAGTCAATGATTATGAACGGGAACTCAAATATAATGAAATTGAAAGGAAGAATCTGCATATCTTAAATGAGAACTTAGTATTGAGTTGTGTAGCTCAAGATGTGTTTTATACTGTTACTAAGCTTTCTATTACTGCTTCTCAATTTCATGAAATGTATGTTGCATTGAAAGTATCCCAGGATCGTGTCATTGAGCTTGAGACAAAAAATTCAAAATTGAATGATAAAATCGAAAATGACGATCATGATAACTTGGTCAAACATTATTCTAAATTAGAAGTTGAATATCTTGGTTTACAATTAAAATATCAACATCTGAAAGAAAATGTTAAAACTTCAAATATCAAGACATCTTCGAATGCTCCTGAGTTTGATGCAGTTTTTGAAATCAACAAACGTGATGAACATATTCGAGCTCATTGCCACACGATCAAAAGATTGAAATTCCAGATTTCACAATTGAAAGATGAAAGGAATGAAGTGACTGGCTCCCGAATACCTCCACCTTTAGATTCTTAGAATTTCCAACTTCAAAACATTATCGATAAATTGCAAAAGGAAAATGAATGTTTTAAAGCTGAAATTTCAAAAGTTAATGATCAAAACAAAGAGTTATGTGATTCATTCAAAGTTAATCATGATAAACACATTGAAAAAGGTAACTTCTTTGCTTAACGATATTGAGAATCTGAAGTGTGAGGTGAAAGGAAAATTGCCAATCCCTAATTGCAAATATTCTGTTCCAAAGGTTCCTGCTTGTGATAAGTATCCTATTGATATGTTATATATTCCTCCCCCTCTTAGGAATAATGAACTGGCACATAAAACATATCTAACAGAACTTAAGGATAGTTTAAAGGGCCTCCGTGAGATAGTAGAGGATGATTGATTAGATAAGCCTTTTGATAGTGCAATCACTTATGCCTGCATGGATGCCAAACGATCTCAGGAACTCTTAGAGTATGTAATTGTCACAAGTCCGAAAGCGATTAATAGGCGAGATAGAATAGTTGCACCCAGTTCTATGCCTAAGGATAAGAATGTGACTCTTAATGTGCCTCTGAAAGCCTCAGAACCCAACACTTCTAGACCAGAAAATCAAATGGCAGTAAAACAAACTAAGGCTCCCGTCATCACTTCTATTGATGTTAACATTGCCACTAAAGTTAGCGGGTCAAAACCTTGTAGCAATACAAAGAAGGACATAATTTCGTTGACTAAAAGTGATCATGAGAAGAAAGTGAAAGAACACCATAGGGAAAATAAGTTTGACTTGAACAAAAAGAAGCGTGTTGGTTCTAGTATTAGCTCTAAGCTTACTGAAATTAATTCGAAGTCTTATGCTGTAAAACCCTAAAATCTCAATCGCGTGAAATGACAATTTTGCCCTCAAACTTAAAATTATACAAACTCGGGAAACACGTCAACATCGTTTAACAAGTTATATCAATAATAATATATACACATTATGAAGATAATTAACTTATGTTATAGATTAAAAGAACATAAAGAATTAAACTCTAAGTAACATTTAAACCTACCAAAGTGTACACAAATTAACTTGGACTACAAAGGGGACTAAGTACATTATGAAGAGATAAGATTGGAAGTTACAAAACTTGGTCTTTCCCCCCCCCCCCTATGTGGCCGGCCACTATTCACTCCCTCATTAAATCACAAATCAATTATATTAAAGTCTCATTTACCATTTCCTTTTTATTTCAAAAACACCAAGAAACCCTAAGTTTCTCTCTACCTCTCCATAGTGGCGGCATACATTTATTTTTCATCATTTTGATCCGAAATTCATACAAACAAAAGGTTCCTTGGAGGCTCGTGATAGTGTATGATCGATTGGTGGACGTGGGGATTGTGTTTGGTTCGAAGAGAAGCTTGGTCGTGGGTTGAAATTGTAGCCGTGGGTTTTGTTTTAGCCAAGGAGGCTTGGTTTTGATCGGGTTGCTTTGATTCTTGTTTCTTTGTCACGTACACGCTACTAGGGTAACGTATCATCATCTCACACCTCTTCCTTTTTGTTTCTTGTCCAATTCGTGGCCTTGGATTATGTTTTTAGGGCTTGTTTTGTCGAATATTGTCACATAAAATCATAAGTACTTTGTCACATGAAATGATAAACCAAGAGTACATAAAACCTTGTTTTCTTAATCTCTATAAATCGTATGATATATGACATGATAATATTCATACAAAACTGAATTTGGTGCTTCTTTATGTCGACTTATATGTATGGTAATAAAGGGTTTAATGAGCTTGTGAAACTATACGAATACGTATGTGATTAATGGATTCGTTAACGAATGATTTACGGGTTTGTTTTGATTTAATCATGGGGCGTACAATATGATTTTTGGAAGAGGAGTCTCGACCTAAAATAATATCACATAATGAGTCTTATAATCTTGTAATAATCGAGCTAAAATGGGTTAGAACGGATACGATAACCATAACCTAAAACTAGGGTTTGTAATTACATGATTTAATAAAGTTAAGGGGTTATTTTGTAAATTATGAAACTTGATGGATTAACTTGTTAATATAGTAACTAAATGGATTTAATGAGTAAAATGAGTAAACTTGCTATATTTACATTTTAAACCCTATACTTTGCATTAATGACATTTTAAACCCTAAACTTTTGTAACTTGTCATAAATGATCCTTAAATCATAATAACACTCATTTTCACTATTTAACTATAGAAAGCTGCCTAAAATAGAAAGTACTTAAAATGGAAAGATTACTAAAAATGGAAAGCCGTCTTAAACGAGTAATCTGATTCTTATAGAACGTTATTTAATTCATATAGGTTCCGGGCGACGGGATTGATCTCTTTCTTGATTTTACTTTCATTGTGATTTGCTCGGAATAATGTACAGATATTCTATCCCTTTTCAGTAGGGATTTCTCCTGACTTTTCGATCCTTGACTTTACTTCACTTATGATATCCCTTGCTATGGTTTCCTTATGCTATGATCCTTTTGATATGATTCCGACTTAATCCTTCGTTATGATTCTATTCGCTATGACATTAGTTTGTTATGATTATGAACCTCTGATTATGAACCATCTGATATGAAACTTTGATATGAACTTTGATATGAACTTTGATATGAACTCTGATATGAACTTTGATATGAACCCTTATGATATGATATGAATATGCTTTGACCCTTCAGTTTGATACCCGAGCCAAATATGTTTCCTAGTCAGGAAGGTAACCTGACCGTGTCATTGATGCACCAATGGCATGACTCCAGTGTGTACGAGTGATGATACACACCGTCCCCATTCTGATATGATTATGAGCTCACTATATGTATATGATTTGGCCACTATGTTTCTGGGGGGCGTATGGATGCATCCTAGATATGATATGTTTCGAGGGATTTGATCTGATTGGAGCTTTGTCTGGTGAATGATGTCGGGTGTAATCCGCGTCTTCACAATTCTGGGAGCTAGCTACTCCATTTGTTACTGAGGTCTCCCCTCCTATTATGTATGGTATTCCGAGGTCACCCCTCCGAATACAATGGCTACTTATGATATGATATGATATGTTTCTGGGCTCGGGTAGATTTCTGATAACCCTTACACTTTTGATATACCTATATTGTACCTTCTACATTCCCCAACGCACCATATTCTGTGTACCCTTATATGACTCACTCTACTACCAAGATATATATATTCCATTGCTTTGATCTGTCACACTCTTATTCCGTTAATTCCGATTATCGTTCCATTCACGTACCGGGTTATTATATGTTATTGGATTTGATTATGATATTCATGTTTATATGACTACTGATTACTCTGTACGATATGTATGTATGCGATATAAGATTTACCTGTTGTCATCTGATGATATGCTATCTTACTGTTAGGTGATCCTTTGATTTGTCTGGTAACCATGCTTGTGTGAAATCGATTGTTGATCTGTTTATCTTTTGTACCTCGCTCGATTAATCTCGTGGACTATGACTATCCGTGGTGTCCTTATCTGCTTGTTGTTGACCTGCCATGTTTGCATTTCTGTTTATGCTATGGTTTGATTGGGTAAATGGTTCAACTTATGAAGTCTAGCTTGCTAACTTGTTTAATTGCCCTGCTATGTATTTACTTCATTTAATTATAATGTTCATACTGTATTCCTACTTGTTACGTGTGACTGCCATGTTTTGACTGCTGTTATGATATCGGTTATGTTTTCAATTAAGGGTTATGACCTGTGTGAATTGCCATGCTCAGTTTTTAAGTAATTGCTTCCGCTTTCCTGTAGATATCTGTTTGGCTTGTATGTCTTCTGATTTTCCTGATTTGATTGTATGCTGTATATGTTGTGTGGATATGACGTCTGCTATGCTTGCTTATGTTTCAGTTCTTGTATGTCTGGTTTGTATGTGCTTGGGTATATGTCATCAATGCTTTGCTTTGCTTTGCTTCATTCTCTTGGTTATTTGTTCGTTTTGGACATCTGTATAATGGTGTTCTGCAGGATTTCTCTTTGACTCATTACTCTCATTTCGCTGCGACTTTGTTATCCGTTCCTTTGTTTCATTCTGCATTTCAGATTTTATTAGCTTTCACTTTGTTATATCTGTTCACTGGGCTTTTTAAGCTCAGCCGCATTTCTTTTCCTGCGGCAGGTGTTAGGTTGAAGATGGGCTTTGATGGGCTGAGAGTTGGATTATTTGAGTGGACCAACCCTAGATACCTTAGTATTTGAATTTATTTTGTTAGGCTATTGTTTGGAGATTTCATTTTATTTTAGACATATTAGATTTTGTATTTTTTTTCCTTGTAAGTCATTCGTCTATATGACTTGGTATTTTATTCTTTAAGGCTTTCGTTTGTAAAAGTTACTTGTATGTTCTGATATGACACCAGAATGTGACACTTCTACTCTCGTCGGGTTGGGGTGTTACAATTATGGTATCAGAGCCAGGTTTCGTCTTGTTGACCTTAGGATTGACCTGTGAGGACTGGGTAGACATTAGGCTTCCGTCTGTTCTGATTTTCTCCGATTCATTTGATTGTTGTTCAGATTTGAAATTGATATTCTTTATCTTCGCTGGATTTGACCTCCTTCTTTTCGCATTTGATTTTGTTTATTTTGTCTTCGCACATCCGTTTGTCGATCGTTAGATGGAGACTAACCGTGGAGCCGAAGACGATGGTGCCGAACCTGCGTTGCTACAACAGTCTCTGAGCTGGAGAGGTTCATGACGCAGAAGTCGCACCCGACTGCCATGCTACTGCAGGCATCAGGATGCTGCTGGAGGAAGCTGGACGTACCAACCAAAGACGCAAAAGACGGAGACAAGATTCAACCGGTGTTTGAGAAGGTGCATCTACATCATATGATTTGGGCGCGACTTGTGTTACTCCGATTTGTTTGTCATGTGTTTGTGGCGGTTTGATATTTTGTTATGTGATTTTGATCGGCATTGCTTTTCCTTGATTTGTTCAGAACTCGGTTTGAATCATGAAGTTTATCATTTAGCATATTGGTGATATCTCAGCTTTCCCTTTGAATCTTCAGTAATGAGTCATGAGGAACCGTTTTGCGCAAGTTGGTGGCCTTCTCTCTTTTGTGGTATGGTAAGTTGTTTGATGTGTTATATGCTATATGTACGCGATTCTGGTCTGCTCTGGTATGTTACTTGATATCTGTACGTGATATGTTTTGTGTGATATTGGCCTTGTGATTTGTCATGAACCGGGACAGAATATGGTGACAATAAGGGCTTGTTATGTGATGCAAGTATTATGACGTTTGATCAACGTGATAATACCGAGATCATATAATTTGAACTTATTGGAATCATACGACATCCTGGGAAATGCCTGGGGTTGGTACGTGAATGGACTAAGACTTATAACCGTTAATTGTCACTCCTCATGTTCGATTGGAATTCTGTACCTCTTTGTGAGATTCTCATCGATATCTGTTACGTGTAAGATTTGTACGCCTTGAAACTGATACGATTATGATCTGTATGAATCTATGGATTGCTACGTCTGCCTTAAGCCGGTATGTCTCTGTGTACCTCTGCGACTTCAATTTTCGAGGACGAAAATTTTATTTTTAGAGGGGAAGAGTTGTAAAACCCTAAAATCTCAATAGCGTGAAATGACAATTTTGCCCTCAAACTTCAAATTATACAAACTCGGGAAACACGTCAACATCGTTTAACAAGTTATATCAATAATAATATATACACATTATGAAGATAATTAACTTATGTTATAGATTAAAAGAACATAAAGAATTAAACTCTAAGTAACATTTAAACCTACCAAAGTGTACACAAATTAACTTGGACTACAAAGGGGACTAAGTACATTATGAAGAGATAAGATTGGAAGTTACAAAACTTGGTCTTTCCCCCCCCCCCCCTATGTGGCCGGCCACTATTCACTCCCTCATTAAATCACAAATCAATTATATTAAAGTCTCATTTACCATTTCCTTTTCATTTCAAAAACACCAAGAAACCCTAAGTTTCTCTCTACCTCTCCATAGTGGCGGCATACATTTATTTTTCATCATTTTGATCCGAAGTTCATACAAATAAAAGGTTCCTTGGAGGCTCGTGATAGTTTATGATTGATTGGTGGACGTGGGGATTGTGTTTGGTTCGAAGAGAAGCTTGGTCGTGGGTTGAAATTGTAGCCGTGGGTTTTGTTTTAGCCAAGGAGGCTTGGTTTTGATCGGGTTGCTTTGATTCTTGTTTCTTTGTCACGTACATGCTACTAGGGTAACGTATCATCATCTCACACCTCTTCCTTTTTGTTTCTTGTCCAATTCGTGGCCTTGGATTATGTTTCTAGGGCTTGTTTTGTCGAATATTGTCACATAAAATCATAAGTACTTTGTCACATGAAATGATAAACCAAGAGTACATAAAACCTTGTTTTCTTAATCTCTATAAATCGTATGATATATGACATGATAATATTCATACAAAACTGAATTTGGTGCTTCTTTATGTCGACTTATATGTATGGTAATAAAGGGTTTAATGAGCTTGTGAAACTATACGAATACGTATGTGATTAATGGATTCGTTAACGAATGATTTACGGGTTTGTTTTGATTTAATCATAGGGCGTACAATATGATTTTTGGAAGAGGAGTCTCGACCTAAAATAATATCACATAATGAGTCTTATAATCTTGTAATAATCGAGCTAAAATGGGTTAGAACGGATACGATAACCATAACCTAAAACTAGGGTTTGTAATTACATGATTTAATAAAGTTAAGGGGTTATTTTGTAAATTATGAAACTTGATGGATTAACTTGTTAATATAGTAACTAAATGGATTTAATGAGTAAAATGAGTAAACTTGCTATATTTACATTTTAAACCCTATACTTTGCATTAATGACATTTTAAACCCTAAACTTTTGTAACTTGTCATAAATGATCCTTAAATCATAATAACACTCATTTTCACTATTTAACTATAGATAAGTGACGAAGGTTACTAAATATGGAAACCTGCTAATTATGGAAAGTTACTAAATATGGAAACCTGTCTAAAATAGAAAGCTGCCTAAAATAGAAAGTACTTAAAATAGAAAGATTACTAAAAATGGAAAGCCGTCTTAAACGAGTAATCTGATTCTTATAGAACGTTATTTAATTCATATAGGTTCCGGGCGACGGGATTGATCTCTTTCTTGATTTTACTTTCATTGTGATTTGCTCGGAATAAGGTACAGATATTCTATCCATTTTCAGTAGGGATTTCTCCTGACTTTTCGATCCTTGACTTTACTTCACTTATGATATCCCTTGATATGGTTTCCTTATGCTATGATCCTTTTGATATGATTCCGACTTAATCCTTTGTTATGATTCTATTCGCTATGACATTAGTTTGTTATGATTATGAACCTCTGATTATGAACCATCTGATATGAAACTTTGATATGAACTTTGATATGAACTTTGATATGAACTCTGATATGAACTTTGATATGAACCCTTATGATATGATATGAATATGCTTTGACCCTTCAGTTTGATACCCGAGCCAAATATGTTTCCTAGTCAGGAAGGTAACCTGACCGTGTCATTGATGCACCAATGGCATGACTCCAGTGTGTACGAGTGATGATACACACCGTCCCCATTCTGATATGATTATGAGCTCACTATATGTATATGATTTGGCCACTATGTTTCTGGGGGGCATCCTAGATATGATATGTTTCGAGGGATTTGATCTGATTGGAGCTTTGTCTGGTGAATGATGTCGGGTGCAATCCGCGTCTTCACAATTCTGGGAGCTAGCTACTCCATTTGTTACTGAGGTCTCCCCTCCTATTATGTATGGTATTCCGAGGTCACCCCTCCGAATACAATGGCTACTTATGATATGATATGATATGTTTCTGGGCTCGGGTAGATTTCTGATAACCCTTACACTTTTGATATACCTATATTGTACCTTCTACATTCCCCAACGCACCATATTCTGTGTACCCTTATATGACTCACTCTACTACCAAGATATATATATTCCATTGCTTTGATCTGTCACACTCTTATTCCATTAATTCCGATTATCGTTCCATTCACGTACCGGGTTATTATATGTTATTGGATTTGATTATGATATTCATGTTTATATGACTACTGATTACTCTGTACGATATGTATGTATGCGATATAAGATTTACCTGTTGTCATCTGATGATATGCTATCTTACTGTTAGGTGATCCTTTTGATTTGTCTGGTAACCATGCTTGTGTGAAATCGATTGTTGATCTGTTTATCTTTTGTACCTCGCTCGATTAATATCGTGGACTATGACTATCTGTGGTGTCCTTATCTGCTTGTTGTTGACCTGCCATGTTTGCATTTCTGTTTATGCTATGGTTTGATTGGGTAAATGGTTCAACTTATGAAGTCTAGCTTGCTAACTTGTTTAATTGCCCTGCTATGTATTTACTTCATTTAATTATAATGTTCATAATGTATTCCTACTTGTTACGTGTGACTGCCATGTTTTGACTGCTGTTATGATATCGGTTATGTTTTCAATTAAGGGTTATGACCTGTGTGAATTGCCATGCTCAGTTTTTAAGTAATTGCTTCCGCTTTCCTGTAGATATCTGTTTGGCTTGTATGTCTTCTGATTTTCCTGATTTGATTGTATGCTGTATATGTTGTGTGGATATGTTATATCCATATAGTTTTCACATTCCCAATAGTCTTTAGATGGGCTCGGGTCTTTGTATAGTATAGTATAGTATTCATCGGTAACATAAGCCTCCCCACTGGAGCCTTATGGTATGTATTATCCTCCCCTCTGGAGTCATTGTTTACCTCATCGATCGAGGGTCTTAACACTTCTGCGCCTAACGTGGGCTGTAGTAAGTGGTCTGTTTCGAGGTTAGTCTAGTTTAGGGAGCTTTGTATAGTATAGATCCTACGGGGGGTCTTTGTATCACCGGTTTAGTATATGTATATCACTCGAGTATTAGTATAGTCTTACCCCTGCCACACATAGTAGTGAGCATGTGTGACCTCAGTACGGTAACCACGTAGTTACTGTGCCAGTCCAATGGAAGGACTGATCCTTTGTATAAACCGAGCCCATAGTTTGACTTCCCAGTTTCGTATAAGTATAGTATAGTATTCCCAAGTATA
>BPTQ01006323.1:35419-57719 GCA_019973895.1 Chrysanthemum seticuspe | reverse complement strand
ACTTATAAATAAGCACTAAACAAGCCAGAATAAGCAATTACTTTAACTGTTTGCACAGGACATGCTTTCAGAAAAGGACCTAAAGTAAGCTGATGAATAAGCACTTAATAAGCTAGTTAGAAGTAAACTTATATTTTTCTAATTTTGTTAAGCAGCTAAACTTTAATATCCCAAAAGGATTTAAGCTAAATCTTAATATTAAGTGCACAATAAAATTCTAAAGTTTATTCAAAAACGGGTATTTAGAAATTTTGACTTTTTATAAAATGAACTAGTTTGACTTTTATGAACTTATGATTGATTCTAATGATTGTGTTTGTTATATTAAGCTATATTAAGATGAAATTAAGCTATAGTATCAAGTTTTAAACTATTTTGATGAGATTAGCAATCTAGAACCTTAACAGTTAACTATATAGGTGGTTTTAAAGATGATTTTGACTTTTTACAAAACAAGGACTAAGTTTTATGACTTAACTGAGCTATTCAATACTAAAGTGACTTAGAACAACAACGGATAACAACACAATGAGCCTCTAGCACAATTTTATCACCAAATCCAAACACCCCTTTATCTAACTATTATGAACTAAAAACTGAACAAACTACTGAACCAACATGATTTCTTGATCACACTAAGTCTAAATACTCTAATTAACACTAAATAAACAAGGAGGAACTAAAATTAAACACAGAAACAGATTATGCAACCAACTTGAAAATCACTTACATGTGGTCCTACCCACAGTGGATTGCCAAAGTACACAGGTTCCACTACTCTATTCTAATCCATGAAACAACCCAATATCAATCCAAATCCAAGCTCTGCATCACCCTTTTCCATTTCCAAGACCCAATGAACCCAATTTGACTTTTATTGACCAAAAGCCAAAATTGCTTAAAATTTAATTGTGAGCTTAACCAGAGCTATAATAAGCTTGAATAAGCTTATTTGAGATGAAAATTGAACTTTTGAAAGCTTGCAAATGAGAATTTGAAACTGAATAGTGCAACAGTACACATGAAAACATGAACTTATATAAAACCTTGTTATTGATGCTTAAAAGTAAATTACAAAGATAAAGTGACTTGAGTTTCATACAATAAAGCTTAAAATTACATTTTAAAACACTTAATTAGGATAACTAAAAAAAACGACATTCAAAGAAAAAAAATAAAAACTAACTAATGCCTCCTCTCTTCTCCTCTTTCTTCTTTTTATATTCCAAACTTCATCCCACTTGTTTCTGATTTGATCCCACCACTTTTTTGGGCCATTGGATGAGTTAGAGTGATTATGGCCGTTTGATGATTTTTGGCGGGAAAAACTAATATAGCCACTGGGGGGGTTTGAGTGAAGGAAAGGAGAAGCAATAAATGATTTTTGTTGTTTGATGGAGGCGGAGGGGACATGGAAAGGATAAGTTGAGCTGGAGGTGAGGGGTGCCTGGTGTTAGCAGACATGGTGGTTGAAGAAGAAGAAAAAGGAGGGAAGGTGTGTTGACTGGGGTGTATTTGTTTGACTGGTGGGATTTGACCGGGCTTAATATATTGAAGGCAGGGGTCAAAAAGGGAGGGGGTCCAAAGGCTTAAGGCAGGGGTCCAAAGGATACAAAGGGTTCAAGGACCAAGGGTATTAATACAAGGACCATTTTGTAAATTCTGATTCTTGAGGGACCAATTCTGCCAAATTTCCAAAGTTGTTTCAAGGGACCATAAGTGACAAGTTTCAATAGTACAAGGACCATAATAGATATTTTCAAAATTCCAAGGACTATTTTTGACAAATTCAAAACTTGAGGGACCTAAGTTGTAATTTTGCAATTTTTGATTTTCAAGGACTTGTTTTGACAACTTATGAATCCCTAAGGATTTAAAATGATATTTTCCAAGTTTTGGAAAGACCAGGGACTATTTTTGACAAATTTTGAAACTTGGGGGACTAAAACTGCCAATTTTGCAAACTTGATACGTTTTTCATCTGATTTTGATATTTTTGCATTTGAAACACATAAAACACTAATTTGTGATATTTTTATCATTTTGATGCATTTCTGAGTGTTTTCAGATGTTTTTAGCAGTCTAAATGGTATAAAAATGATGAGTATTTAGACACTCATCATGTTATTTGATTTTATTTCATAAAAGTTTTGTTTATTCTTGAGTAACTTGTTACATGTTTTAACATGAAGGTAACTTGTCCAATGTCACACCAAGTGAAAATGTGGGAACTCTGTATTTTACTCCAATGCGCAAAAGTCAAAGGATCAAGAACCAAAACAAATGAGCAATGGTAGCATGTGCGGATCAACATCAGAAGCTACTACATGATGTCCTAATTTCTTATGATTGCCAGTTGTGAAAACAATTAATGTGCATTCTTTGGGTATTTGTATGCTTTGCACATAAACATAGTTTATTATAAATGCTTGTAACTAAACTTAAGGAAAGTGAGCAACTATATTCACTTGGATGTGCTCTATTTTCGTCAGGCTGTTGGGCATTTGTTGTAGGAATTAAATACTTCATCTAGGTAGGTAGTGCAGAAAGTGAGCACTTAAATGGCCCTCATATATGGCCTATTTTGTTAATAATTGGCTAATGTAAGTTAACTGCCTTATTGCTTGTCGTTCATAGTTTAGCATTAATAAAACAATTAACTTTCTTAGCATGATATAGGAAATGTTGATAACACTTCAGTGTGCAGATGATTGCCACTTTTGTATGCCCATTCTGATCTTACTAGGCAAATGAAGTAAGTGTTTATATAATAAATCTTAAATATATTATTTGTTTGTTTGCTCTAAATTTGTTGGTGCACTATTATTGCTGCAACTACTTTGGGTCTGTGTATTGTTGGTGAAGGGTTTTAGTCTGTGTATTTGAGTCAAAGGAGGAAAGTGTGTATGGATGTTTTAGTAGATGATATTGTAAATCTGTTTTTTGGTCTGTATATTTGAGTCAAAGAAAAGTGTGTATGGTATGTTTATTTGAATCATGCAGAAAAGGAGAGTTGGTGCTGGGTATTTGAGTAATGCATTTGGAAGAGGTTCATTGATGCTGTGTATTATTGTCTAGCTTGATGGTTGGTGTGCACAACATTTATGGATTTTAATGCAACATGTATTAAACCACATGACATGCGTCATATATTAACTGGTTGATGCACATTTATGAACTAGGATAACAAGTTAACTAGGATAACCATATAAGTGGTTTTGCATCATGTATTAACCGGTTATGCAACATGTATTAACTAGTTTTGGTAATGTTTAATTTGACACAAGTTCAACAATTCATTCAAAAGATTACTAGTAACATAAATTCAATCAAAAGATCATCCAACATTACATTTAAAAGATCATACACATTAAAACTAGTACCACAACTTAAAACATTAAATCCTTTAAAATGATACAAACAAGAACAACAATAACCCAAAAATTGACTTTTTCATAAAAATTTAATTTTGACTTTAAAAAAGTCAACTTCTCCTTCATCTTTGAAACATTATTTTTAGACAGAACCATATCATCAATCATACACAAGTTCTTTAAATGAACATTCTTAACATGCATATTGAACAACAAATCTTTGTAGTACTGTGAAGGAAGCTCCAGATCAAAAAACCCATAAAAGACAACAACTTTTTAGTTTATCCTAGTTCATAAATGTCCAACAACAAATCGATCATCAATTTAACATATAATAATAATGTACTACAAATATGCTTACATAAATGGGGCTAGCTGTAAACCTATGTCTGGGTTTGTCCTAGTCCATGACACTTTCTCCTCAATGGGCAAAGGATACTTGCAGTGAGAACTAGAGCTGAGCAACGGGTCAAACCCGATCCGAGAACCGAATAAGGGTAAAACGTGAACCGAGAACCGAACCGAATAAGGTCAGTTCGGTTCGGTTTGGTTTAGCTATTTCGAACAGAATATGTGTGTTTTGCCCCGAACCAAACCGAGAAAAAACAAATTTATTATACAAAACCGAAAACCGAACCGAATAAGGTCAGTTCGGTTCGGTTCGGCCCTGTTTCGGTCGGTTTGTCGGTTCAGGTCAATTTTCAAATGATTTTGCTAAGCCCTAGTGAGAACGTTTAATGACGGATTAAAGTTGTCTATGAAATGGCCTAGACGAAGGAGATGATGAATAAGATATGATTAGGGTTTGAGAAGAAGAAATGAGGGTGCTCGTGTAAAGATTTGGGTCTATGTTATAAATGAGCTAAAAAAGACAAAATTACGTAAAGAATAACTTGTAACATATACGCACAACCGGATGGAGAAGTCAAAATTTACGCACATTAACATCTAAAAAATTGTTTACGAAGTATTACACTAAATAATCGAAAAAATTAAACGCTACACAAAACTAAAAAAAAATATATCAAATATAATACACTAGCCTATAGACCCGTGATAAATCACGGGTTGCTTATAATATGTTTGAAAATATATGATAGTTCATATTTTAAAGTTACAAATGATAGTTCTTAAAAAATAAATGAATATTTGCATAACAATTTTATGGGTATAAACAATTTGCGAGAAGATTAAAAAGAATGTTGAAAAATAAAATCATGCATATGAAAAAAATCCAATAGCATGAAACACATGTTTGCCATTCATGGTGGAAATGAATATAGTTTGTCGGATCAAATATTTCATGATAAATAATGTTCGAGCTACTATTTGACATTTGATTGTTATTATCGTATAATTAAACCTTCAAATATTTTTTTTACTTTTTACCCTATGCACAACAACATGAAGTTGACGATGACTGAAAACAGGCTTCGGAAAGACAATACCCAAAACCATTAAGAAAAAATAGGTCTTGTCTTTTGTTGATAGTCGTGGCAAAATAACTAATTATATTGTCCTCGATTAATCTTTAATGGAAACCTCATTGGGAAAGATTGTGCTCAAACTTTAGGATGATTAGTGGCGGAGCTAGGATTTTTTTTATCGTGTGTGGCACAATTTTGGCTCGCTCCTTTGCTCCGCGACAACATTTATAGCTCGTTGGTCATTAATAGAGTTAAAGATAAAATTCGCCAATCATCGGCAAATTGGATTCGTTTACAAACTTGATATATTAACTTCTGATGCGTGTGAAACTAAAATTTAAAATCAAATACACCACTAGTGACTAGCTTTATCAATTTAATTGTTGGTTCAATGTTCATATTCATAATAATAGTAAAATCTACGGTACGTAACTAGGCTAAATAACTTTCCTTTAATTTCTTGTAAACGTTTTCTCAAGATGGACTTAGTATTATATGGGCTTGTCAATTTAAATTTCACTATACTAATGTTATCACTATGTTGTAGACCGTATATGTGTAAAGGTATCAGGGCCGGTCCTGAGCCTTTTGATGCCATGAACAAGTCGAGAACATAAACTCCGAATTACAATTTCAACACAATTTCATTAAAGGTATTCCCCAGTAGAAAGCATGAAAACATGCTACAATACGGGCATTCACCCAGTCAACATTTGCTAAAAACTTACTTTCAATAAACAAAATAATCCGGAGTAGTTTGCACAACATAATTTTTGTAGGATGTAAAACCAATGCTAGTTGATTCACTTCGCTTTGCTATTGAAAAAAACTAATATCCAATTATCCATAATATGATCATTAAATATTTTGAATTAAACACAATTATTTGAAAGAAAAAAATGGCTTTTAACTCCACTCGTGGCCAAGAGTATATTTTGAAAAGTAAGTGATATCAAAATGAAATGGGTCCACGTAAACATTCTTGAAAACTTAAAACACATAAATCTTTTGAAGTTATAAAACAAAGTTGATAGCTAAACTTACCATTTCGACTAATTTGGCCCACCAAGGCACCTATCCCATTAATAATCTTACTCCACGCGTCAAATAGAAAAGAATTTCTTCTCCATCTATTATTTTGAACTCCTTCCGCCATTGTCAAGATAAAGCTTCATTTTCTTTTATGTTCAAAAATGACTAAACAGATGAAACCCATTATAGAAAAATTACACTGCATCCATCGAGATCATGTGTGGCACGTGCCACAGGTAGCCAATGCCTGTCTCCGCCCCTGAGGATGATAGTGGTGTTCACCCAGTTTAAGAATCATTACTTTTGTCATTTTCACGTATAGCCCGTGAAAATAATGATGGCTAAAAGTAGTAGAATGTGAACTTTCTTATAAATACTAAACAACTTATATATTAAAAGTGGTGAATTAGTTATTGAATCATATAACTGTGCTGAGAATTCATAATAAATCGCTCAAATTCACAACTACAAGCAACCTTGTAATACAACACTTCGATAATTGAAACATTTTACACAATAGGGCGTTTGAGAATCTTATGTATATAGAGAATTTATGTAATGGTGGCAGGTAGTGTACATGATAATTCTTGGATGCTTCAATTCTTGCTACAGTATCGGTTAATTTTTAAAGCGAGTTGGGTACCATATTACATGTCCCCAATTGATCATCAACACTAAATGAATAATCTATTAGGTGAAAAGATAAGTAAATTGAACCACTAAAATATGAACACATATGGAAGCATAGACATTACTTTTGTACGAAAACTAAGACATTACTTTATGTTTGAGTTAGAACGTGAATACTAAAGACTTCTCATTAAAACATACAAATTTAAGTTTTAGAGAAAACCACATATAAAATTATTTAGAATTTCATAGTTTCTACAACATACGAGATAAATAAGTGATGGATACATTGACATACGTTGAAAGCCATAAACTATATATAACTCATATTTGCTTGTTTAAAAGTACTAGACGAGTACCCGCGCCTAGCGGCAACGATGTCTAGTTTTTTGCAAAGTTCCGATGACCCATAAGTTTCTTTCAACAAACTGTATTTGTAGCATTAGAGAATCGTTTTCGAATAACTACAATTCTGATGCGTGGTTGCATAGCAGCATAAATATATAGTTTTTTAAAAAATTATTTGGAGTCCATCTAAGTGTGTGAGTATATTTTCTAATAGAATTGTTTTAAGTTATTAAGATTTTTAGTAATAATAAATTCAAGCATTACAAAAAGCAAAATAAACCAAAAACTACAATTACTTGGTCTCTCCTTTCAAAAAAATTGTCACGGGTTCCACAACTACTTCATCATTTCTCATATAATTTTGTCAAATTTGAAACCCGATTTCACCCGGGTGGTTCAACTGGTTGAACCGTTCCGATAAAAAAACAGGTCGATTTAAACCGAGTCAAACCGATAGGTTGGGTCGAAAAAATGTCAAATTAAACCGGGTCAGCCCGCTGGGTTTGAAGCGTCCCGGGTCAACCCGGTATCGGTTTCAACAGGTCAACCCGGTATCGGTTTCAACGGGTCAACCCGGTATCGGTTTCAATTGGTTGTTTTTAATTTGGTATATGTGCTTTTAATTGGGTGTACAATGTGACTAAATTATTGTACTTTTAAGTAATGGGGTGTTTTAATAAGAGTATTAATTATATTATTTATTTCTCTCTCCATTGACCATGTTTTCAACATTCAACTTTCAACATTTTTCACTTTTTCCACTTTGATCATTTTTCCATTTTATATAGTATAGATTAGAAGAAAAATCAAGGGACGTACTCCCGTTGAAAAATGAAACATGAGTTTTAAGACCAAATAGCTTAAAAACAACAAACTATTATTGTTGTGTGATTAACGTACTATAATATCTATGTGTTTTCGATACTTGCTTGCACACACACCATTATGCAAAGCATAGTCCTTGTATAATAACTAACAGTAAATAAAATCCACAAAGAATCCACCAATAAAATTTCAACCATCTCTCAACCAATCCAGAACGTTAAATACAAAAGAGCATCTCTAAGGCTGCCCCCAGTAGGGGGATTCAATCCCCCCTCATTTTCCCTGCCACGTCAGCTTTCTCTCTCCAGCGACCTTCAGGCGATTAGGTGCCCCAGTAAGGGCGACCAAGTTCATTTAAAAAAAAAAAAAAAAAAAAAAACAACATTTTTAACACAAAATAAAATTTCATTAATAATTAAAACGTTACATAATAATTCAAATAAAATTAAAACATTACGAAACTTATTAAAACATTACAACACTTATTAAAAATCTAGGTTGTGGCGTGCCTTGATCGCCTCTTTGATTTTCTGCATTGTTTGTTGTTGTACTGCGGGCAAAGATGGGTCGATTGGAGTGCAATAGAACATGAGATCTGCATCATATTTCTTTTGTCGCTCTAATTCAAGTTTTCGTTCTTCTAGTGCCAATTTTTTGTCTTCCCTTTCTTCTCTCTTTTGCTCCATCTCCAACACGATTTGCCGTTGTTCCATCTCTTTCTTCTTCAAATCATAGTATTCGTCTGCCAGCTCCTTCTTCTGCCCGAATGCCTTGGACTTGATCTTGTCCCATTTCTTGGCAACACCTTCCATAATCATAGCTTTCGAAAACTCCGAAGATTTCTTTTTATTCTTCTTTGCGGCATCACGACCAATTGGTTTAGCAGGCACATCCGAGTGCACATCCGAGTCGGTTGAAGTCCTTGCTTTTTTGCGACCCTCATCTTGGCTTAAAAAAGCCGACATCTCATTATCCTTCCAAGCAGAATGGTCCCTCAAAATCTTCCAACAATGCTCCAAAACAAACGGATGACCACACACTAGTTGGTATTCATCACACGCTCGTGTATAAACAGTGAGGTCATTCTCACCACTTCCGTAATTCCTGAGAGCATTGTTGTAAATGGCACAAAATTGACCAACTCTAGGACGAATCCTATTTTTCCACTTTGTAATGATAGAGTTGTACGTTCTTTCTGAACCAACCTCCTTCTCAAAGTATGCAATGACTTTCTGCCAAAATCCTTTAGCATTTTGGTTGTTTCCGGTTACACTATTCTCGGATATATCACACCAAGCGTTGCACAAGGCGATCTCTTCTTCTTTTGACCAAAGCGACGAATCATTCTTGGCTTCTTTCTCGACAACCTTCTTCTTCGCCTTAGTAGCTCGTTTCTTCGGTTTGACCGGTGACGTCTCTTCTCGACATTCTTCTTCTTCTACGTCATCAAGGTTAACCGAATCGTGATACGATCCATGAGCCGAACCGGTACCCGAAGCGTGATACTCTTGAGCCGGATAACCTGATCCGGTTCCAGCATAAAAATTAGGATTGTTGTATAATTGGTCATCGAAATCAAAACCCTCAAGATTGATACGGTTAACCGGAGAATATTCTTGATAATTTGAATATGAAGACGTTGATGAATCCATTGTTGGACGGTACACAGATTCGGGTGACCCATACATAGATTGGTTGCTTCGACGGGAGTGGCTTTGTTGTTGTTGTTGTTGGATGTTTTGATGCGGTGGAACAAATGGACGATTCATAAAAAATGGATTGTTAGCTTGTTGTTCTGGAGCTTGTTGGGATTGATATTCGAAAGCAGGGGGTTGGAAACTGATTCTTGGTGAGACACCGGTTAACCGAAAATTCGGATCCGGTGTTAAAATATGCGGGGCGTTTGCCAAACGGGATTTTCGGCCTTTGGTTTGTGGTGTTTTCTTAGACATTTTTGATAGAGAGGATTGTGAGATTTTTTATAGAGAGGATTGTGAGATTTGTGAGTTTAGTGTGTAAATATGTTGTGTATTTATAGGGTAGTTTTAGTTGTATTTATTATTATTTTTTTTTAATCACAAACGGTATGTTTTTTTTTGTTTGATTATGCAACGTAAATATAAACGGTAACATGCTTTTGTCTCGATCGTGCATGCGATTCAATTGGTAAACATGGCTGGCGATCGACTGAAGCCACAGTAGTCCGATCGATACGAAATCGATCGCCAGATAGGACGATCGAGTGTGAATCGCCTCTATTGGGGCTAGCCTAATGGTGGGTTGAAAAAAAGTTGAAAATTGGCTAAAACTTTTGGGTACATTTTTTTAGCATTGGAGTAATAAGTTAAAAATGGGTTGACATATCAAAAGCTTAGTATTGCTTGACTTATTGAAAATGTGTACAATATGAGAATGTATGAAAAATAATAGGCTGATGATGAGTTGATGCATTGGAGTACAAAGGTTCATAATAAGAGCATCCACTATGGGATGTTTAAAAATAGGTTTATAAAACTTGAAAAGGTTCATGTTTGTTTTAACCATAGTGAATTTTCATTCTATGATTACATGGCATGAAAAGGTCCTAAACCTTAGACCTTTTTATAATCTTAGAACATTTAATATATGTGTTATGTGAAACAAGTATAAAGTTTTAAAATATTTATACCATAGGGGGAATAGGTTTATCAATTCAAAAGGTTTATAAATTATTGAGGTGGCAAAAAATATTAAATGTATAAAGCTTTATAAATTTTCACTATAGTAGATGCCTTAAGTAAAAGATATTTATATAGGTTTGAAAAAAGTTGAGAGTAGTTAATGCATTGGAGATGCTCTAAATTTGACGGATTGTAATTTACTATTGGTCCCAGTTATTTTAAAGTAACTGAATTCTCATATGCACTAAAAGAGCTTTACATATTTATTTGAAAAGTCAAAACTATCAACTTACATGTAATGACGCATGACATTAGTGAATTACGAACTAATAATAATAATAATAATAATTCATGAGCATATATCTTTCTTATATCATATACTTAATATCATACACAAAGCTTATATGTATTCCTGTCAGGGCCGGCTTTAGGGGAGTGCAAGAGGTGCGATTGCACAGGGCCATCGTTTGACGAGGGCCACCAAATTTCATGCACTTCTATTATATATATGAACGCAATATAAGACTCGAGCTTAATTAATTCATGCACTACTTATACATATGTATATTATGTGTGTGTTTGAGGGCCTCTTTGTAGTAATGGCATAGGGCCACTGAAATCCACGAGACGGCCCTGATTCCTGTTAGTGGGACGGGTGTTTAGGACTTCGATTTTTTACTGATGTTTGTTTCAGTCGGTGTTTATTGCGCTTTCCGATGACCCACGTCCAGCCATTAGAGATGCTCTTTTGTATTTAACGTCCATCCATTGTCCATTTGCATGCGGATCATAAACCTTAAGAAAGTAGACAAAAACATGCTATGCTATACATCCCGTTGCAAACCTGATCATGTAAAATTATCGTTCAAAGTTGAACATGTTTTTGTTATCGGCGCATCATAAAAGTAAAAACTGATAAATCTGAGTTACCTTCCAATTCTATAATGGGTTATTAAACCTTAATCAGATTAACCATTAAATCTGGTAACCCAAATTAAGATCGAATTGTATGATGAATGCAAACAATAAAAAAATAGAATTAGAGTATTAGAACAAACCTAAAAATATCATATTTCATTCATCTGCATTTCTACAATTGGACATATATACACTTCCGAATTATAAGAACAATATTAAAGATGGAGAGAATAAATGATATATTAAAATTTTGTACAAACTAAACAGAGAAATAAAAGGAAACATTGTTAATCGTATAAAAAATTATGGATAATTAAATCATAATTATATTGATCCATTAAATGTCAGGCAAACCAACCAAGCAAAAGGGTGCAATGTGTAAATTTTATATGCCAAGTGACTTTTGTGACATGACATTTATGACATGGCAAAGTGTACATGTGGCATTAATGATGTGTACAATTTTCAAAAAAAACATTTGTTTATTATATATATAGATAAATAGATAGATAGATTTTGGTGCAATTACCCTTAGGGTACTGGCAACGCCTTCGGCATGAGCATCGGCTTCATTCATGCCGATCGGTGTGGGTGTTGCGTGGGAATCGGCATGACTCGGCATGGTGGCTGGGTTTGTAGAATCGGTATCTTACCTCGATTTGGCATGAAACAAATTGGAACGTTGGGGTTCAAAAATATACCCGTTGGACATAAGTGTATTTTTTCTGATTTTTTTTTTTTTTTTTTTTTTTTTTTTTTTTTTTTCTGAATGTGCTACACCTGCTGTAGAGAAAGAGTTGTTGGGTTTTGTTTTTGAAAGGAAAGAAAGAAACTGAGGTTGAAGATGATAGAACTCTTTTCTTCTTATTTGTCTTTTAGCCTATTATTTTATTAAGTTTTTAACACGTAGATGTAGGAGAAAGTAATACCATTTATAAGGAATTCAAAATAATTATAACAAGAAGAATAGAAACTATGACAGTGCAACCAAATTAAAAGTAAGAATCACCTGAACTTTTACACAGGAACAGTAACCAAAGAAAGCCGAATGAATCACAAGTAGCTGAGTCTCGTGTTGAACACGATTCCCTTAAAACAATTCCGTGTACAACAACACGGTTGTTTCCCAGGGTACAACGGCCGGAGCAGGTGTACTGCCGGAATTGACAAATTGCCTGAAAAACTATTAGATCTTTTGTGAGTGTGCTGGAAGAACAGGAATGAGCTGTGTGTTTTTAGTAGTCTGGAATGATTGTGATTGCCTTCAACTTATACACATTCAACTTGTAACTTATGGTATAATGGTGCAATCAAATCTGTTAATGACTCATCAAGTTTATGTTATAAATCATTTAAACTAAACATAACAGCCCATTCAAGAGGCAAATTTCAAACATAAGTCATAACACACTTTTGACCAATTTTCCCTCCATTCCAACCACCATTCTTCGAGACTCGATATCTCATTCACACCAACTGCATTTTGGACATATAACGGCTTGTTACGAAGCACTCACAGAGGACTACGTAACCATATAGAGCCTTAATCATAATAACTATATTTATTAATAGTATCTATGTCCAAAGTTAGTGAAAACTCATTTTTTCACTAATATTTTTTCCAACAATCCCCCACATGAATGGAGATCGAGTAGAAACTCACAAATTTCCAATAATTTCAGCGGTTGAGTCTTGCATAGGATAGGTAGGTGTTACCCTTTGAACCTTCTCTTGTGAAATATAATTAGTCTCCTAGCTGCCAGTAGAACGCGATGTCTTTGAACTGATGTGCTGTTTGTGTAGACGACAATATATGTTCACACAAGACTCTTCCTGACACTGTCAACTCCTCATAGTCGTGTTCGTTATGGTCATGAACACTAGCCTGGTTCTGCAAGAGCTCTTAGGAAATGCGCCCCCACATTTTCCTTCGAAGCGACCCCACTTCTCTCTCACATAGGTGATTTCTCATTAAATCATTAAAAGCTCTAGGCTTAACCTCGTATGTCACTGATAGGAATGGACCAGGATGTTTATTAACACCCTCATGTGTTTTGGGAGGTTAACCTCCCACAGTGACTCCCCCACAGTTTATACAAGTAGGTTGTCCTATTGAACCCAGATCTTGGGATCTCCAGTCAGCTGGGTTAGGTTTTCCTTCGTATAAACTCATTCATTTACGGGCTTTAGTCCCATTCCTTTTGACGACTTGTTAACTAAATCCCTGCTTAAGCCTTTCGTAAGCGGATCCGCTATGTTATCCTTTGATTTCACATAATCAATAGTGATAACTCCTGTAGAGAGTAGTTGTCGTATAGTATTGTGTCTACGTCTAATATGTCTTGACTTACCGTTATACATTATGCTATGAGCTCTGCCAATCGCCGATTGACTATCACAATGTATACATATGGCCGTTACCGGCTTAGGCCACCTTGGTATGTCCTCTACAAATTGACGTAACCATTCTGCCTCTTCGGCACATTTATCTAAGGCGATAAATTCTGACTCCATTGTGGATCTGGAAATAACCGTCTGTTTGGAAGATTTCCATGATACGGCTCCACCTCCAAGTGTGAATACATATCCACTTGTTGATCTAGAGTCTTTTATATCAGATATCCAGTTTGCATCACTGTATCCTTCGATAATAGCCGGATATCTAGTATAATGCAATCCATATTCTCGAGTGTACCTTATGTACCTCAGAACCCTTGTTATACTTTCCCAGTGTTTGTAACCTGGGTTGTTCGTATACCTACTTAGCCTACTCACAGCGTATGCTAAGTCGGGTCTCGTACAATTCATTAGATACATCAAACTACCAATAATGCTTGAGTATCCCACCTGGTTAACTCCTTGACCTCTGTTTTTAGATAGATGTTTAGTCGTATCAATAGGAGTCCTCACAATGTTGGAGTCATCTGGATTATATTTCTCAAGAATTTTATCCACAAAGTGTGTTTGACTTAACATAAGTCCATTTTGGGTTCGTATGATTTTGATTCCAAGTATCACATCTGCCAAACCCATGTCTTTCAAGTCAAACCTTGATTTCAACATGTCTTTAGTAGATCGTATCATCTTATCGTTGCTTCCAACGATTAGCATATCGTCTACATATAGACATAGGATGATGATAACGCTCAAATTGTGCATGTTTTTAGTAGCGTTATCCGTGTTTTTATGTATGTTATTTGGTTATAATCATATGCTTTTGTTGCTTAATCGTATCAAAGTGCGTTTGCTAGTTCATTTGTAGCCAAGTACAGGAAAGTGGAGAAAAAGACGGAAAAAGAAGTAAAATACGAAGATTTCTCCATATATGAAGAATTCCCGACCAAAGCAAGACTTGCGGAGTATATTCGAGAAGATAAAGTCATCAAGTTAGTGGTCCAAAGACTCAAGAATAAAGTTCAAGAAGGAAAACGAGGAAGAAATGAAGAAAAGAAGCTTAAACGAATATATATTGGAAGACTCGTTGTTCCCGACACACCTTCACCATTTTGGCCATAACTTTTGCATACGGACTCCGTTTGACCCCCGGTTCGCGGCCACGGAAAGCTAAGAGAAAGATCTACAACTTTGTTGTTTATGACTTTTTGTGATTTTGCTCCAACCGATCGGTCGAGCCCCGTAACCGATCCGGTTGGAGAGCTGTCAAGAAGACCAACCGATTCGGTTGGAGCTCAACCGGATCCGGTTGAAGGTCCTGTTTCAGCCATTTTTCCATTACTAAGACTCCAAACTTGTTCCTAACGATTCTAGTCCCTTCCTACATGTCTTCTAGTCCCTTCCAAGCTCCTTGGTGACCAAGAAATGCATTTATAACCCCTAGCCTTGGAAGTAGTATAAATAGAGGCCTTTGCAACCTCATTTCACACACCACAACTTGAGAGATCTTCTCTCATACCTATCTTACCACCACTATTACTCTCTTAAAGCCTAAATTCGTTCATAAAGTTCCAGGAAACTTTGGAGGTCCAAGAAGTCATCATTTGGAGGTGAAACCATCAAGAAGTCATCACCAATACTTGAGGCATCATTACTACATCATTTGTAATCTCATTTCAATCATTGTAAGACCTTTAATCATGTTTTCTAATGTTCAAAGTTCTGAGTTTATGTTTATGTTTGCTATGAGTGGCTAGTTTCTTTATGCACTTGCTTAAATGATGTTGATTATCATATGATTAGTTAGTGGTTGTGTTAACATGTTTTAATTCAATTTCAAGTTGATTCTAAGATCCAATTGTGCTAAAGTTTCATAGTGACATTTGTTAATCAAGTTTGGCTAATTGACAATAATCGTTGGGTTCGAAAGAACTTCGTGTTATTCAACTAGTCATAATCATTTTGTCTATGGATGATTGTTTTTACCCATTATTCTTGATTATACAAAGGAACTAAGGTGTGGTTGTAATAGAAACGCTTTTTGATTATCAAATTGGATTGGTTGGAAACATCTAAATGGTCGTATGATTAGTTGTTGAGAATCAATTGTAGCCTTTTGTCTATGATCGGTTACCTTTTGTATTGACCATTTCTTAAGCAATTTGATAAACAAGTGGATGTTTTTGTGTTTAAGTTTATGTATGTAGACTTATGAAACTTGAATTGATCTTGAATTGATTGGCTAGACTTAATGCTTGTTTTTATGAACTAAACTCTTGATCAAAGTTTAACTTGTAAGAACAATAGATTAGTGCACCAACTAATTATCATAACCAACATGTTAAGAGGTTAACACAATCACATTAATCTATAATATGAAACTAGTTTAAGCAAGTGTAGTTTTTAATCATCTGAATTTCATTATACCTATTTGCTTTATTATATGTTTTGGATAGACTCCGTTAATTCAAACTTGTGTTTAGATTCACTCAAATCCCTGCGAACGATCCCGACTTACCTTCATAATCTTGCTATAACGGACGAGTATACTTGCTCGTATGTGTTATTGGTAATATTGGTGATTCACCTTTTATAAATTTAAAACTTGTACACAACCAGCACATCAGATGACATATCCATTGTTTGTGTCTTTCACGTAGACACACTTGTCACATTCATTAATTTTGAATCCACATTCGATCATGACGTGGTCAAACTTTTGATGCCACTGCTTAGGAGCTTGTTTCAATCCATACAGTGACTTGACAAGTTTACATACTTTTCCCTCTTGTCCCGGGGCAGTGAATCCCTCAGGTTGTTCCATGTAAATCTCTTCATCTAAATCTCCATTTAGAAAAGCAGTTTTTACATCCATTTGATGAACTTCCAGATTTCTTATGGCTGCAATAGCAAGTACCATCCTTATGGATGTTATTCGCGTTACGGGCGAATAAGTGTCAAAGTAGTCTAGACCTTCTCGTTGTCTGTAACCTTTGATCACCAATCTTGCTTTGTACTTATCTATGGTGCCATTAGCTTTCATCTTCTTCTTGAAGATCCATCGATAGCCTAATGTTTTGCAACCCGGAGGTAGATCTACAACCTCCCATGTATGGTTATGCAAGATAGAATCTATCTCACTCTTAATGGCTTCTTTCCATTGAGGCCCTTCTGAGGACGTAACTGCCTCTCGGTAAGAGTTTCACTACAAAAAAATAGCCTTTTAGTGACATGTTTAGTGACGCCGTTAGCGTCACATTTGACCAAAGCGACGCGTTAAGTGACATAGTAAAAAAAGTCGCTGTAAATGAGTCGCAGAATTTTGTGACATCAAAGATATGTCGCTATACGTAGAGACACATGTAGCGACTTTTTTTCGCTTGTCGCTATATTAACTAGCGACATCTCTTTATGTGTCCTTAATTGGGTCGTTATTTGTAGAGCCACTTGTAGCGACTTCTCTTCACGTGACGCTATATTAACTAGTGACGTCTATTTATATGTCCTTAGTTAAGTCGCTACTTGTGTACATGTCGCAATTTGGGTCATTACCCGGGTCGCTGTTGATTCGTTGCCTGGGTCGCTGTTGATATCGCTACCCATGTTGCTATAATTAGCTACATCACATCGCTATTTGGGTCGCTAACTTTAGCTATAATTAGCAACAGCACATCGCTATTTACGTCGCTTATTTTAGCTTATGCTCAAGTGCTACGCTATGCTCACCTGCTAATTTTTAGCTTATTTAGTTGTCTCTTAAAACCAAACAATACACTATTATTATATATAACAAGACCATTCGAAGATACCGAATACGATTTTACCATATCACATAAAACATCAACAACATGCAAACTAGTTATCATAAAAAAGAATGAAATGTTATCATCTATATACTAAAAAGCTCAAACATCAAGCATATCAACTAGTTATCATACGGAGTATTAAGTATGCTGAACACCTTATTCAAGAGAGTTTTAAATGTCATCAACCCCAGATCCAAAACCAAATAACTCCCATTCTTTACGCCAACATGATCTGTCCATCTTCGATATGTGTTGGACATATTACCAGACTGAGCATGAAGAGCGTCATCTACACCATATTTCTCATTATATCCTTCCTACATAGAACACGTAACCAAACACAAGTTAGTCTAAATGCAACTGCACAAAACTAGGAATAACTACCCAATAAGTTACAAAAAATGTGCAGATTCGATTACCCAAAAAAAAAAGGTTTAAGATGTACGCGCGCGCACACACACATACACTTCTTCTACAACTTAGTGCAAAGAATATGTACCCAATAAGTTATAAAAATAATAAAAGAAAAAGTACCGGGCGAGAAAAAGTAAAAAGTTGGTGATAAAAACTTACCTATTTCACTTTTTACAGAGTGTTTGCCAATGACTGATATGCATAAACTCCGGCTTCTCCGTTTGTTTCTTCCTTGCCTTAGACATAAAGTTCCGCAAGCTCTTTGCTCCAAATATCTTGAACAGACACCGAACTTCATCTTCATGCCTTGGGTCCCACTTTTGTTTAGCCTGTTAAAAAAGAAAACAAAACTGTAACTAATATGTAGCAATCAACATCTTACAGAAAAGTTGGGTGACTTCAAACTTTTTGACCCGTTCGGCCCATTTAACTTGTTCCATTGTCCAAGCAAAGTATTTGCAAAAGAGAAGAATAAAAAGAACTTTGGAAGATAAAGTGAAATATTCGAAAGATCAAATTAGCCCTAACAAATCACCTAGTCTCTGAATCTTATATTTCTGTAATCATCTATTTTTGTAATCATCTAGTCTCTTAATCTTTTACAGCAGGTACATCTTCTGAATAAGCAGACATGTTGATATCTACTAATGAATTATCATATGGTATTTCTGATTAAACCAAACCCATCAAGGACATCTTCTCGTGTATTTTTTAAATGAGAATATGTTGCTCTATGTGAAATACTTATCTCAGTTGCAATTTGAAATATTTTTAAAACACACTAAAAGTTGTAAAACCAAGCAAATGTCAAGGATAGCTACACTACTGTAATGTAAACCATGTTCCAACACAAAACTTCCTTTACATGGTTTACATTACAGTGGTATCAAGAAAATATATAGTACCTTTAGGCCCACACCAAAGACAACTTTGGTATATAAACAGTCAGAGTGAACTTATAAGGTGCAATGATCAGTTAGCCATCATTCATAAGACTATACTTCGCAACAGAGATGTGCAAAATTTTAGTACCTTGAAAGCGTCAAACCAAATATTTCTATCTTCTTGTGGAACACTAGTCCACATACCTCATGCTCCTGTGAACCGCGCATCCCTAATGCTTGTGATGCTACACGTCACGATATGAGAAGGAATATAACTACAAAAAAGGAAGGATTCATAGTAAGTCATATGCACGGAAATACATTTAAAGACTTATAAGTATTTTACACTTACGCTTTTCCCTGAACTCTTATGGTGATACGTCTATCTTCATTGCTTGACTGCTCATCACCCTCCTGCATATTAGTGTCATATATGCCTTCAAAGCAGCCATCTGAGTACTTTAGGAAAAACTAAAATAGGTGCAATGATGAGTTGCATACTATGGAACAGTAGCTATATATGCAATCGCACGCAATGTTAAATAGCAGCAGTACTTAGAAGGATGAGACAAAATTGGTATCAATAACTGTAAACATCGGATTTATGTAAAGTATTAGAATGCAAAATAAGTACTTCAAAAGCAAGAATCCATGTACAGGGTAAAAACGCAAGTCTACACATAACAACTGTGAATCAAAGAAGTGTCAAAAAAGATAATCATGTAATGTGTCAATGTTACAGACATACCTACAAAGATAGTTATTCCTTTATATATTTGTACTTCATTAAACTGTTCTTGAAACTAAAACACATACCAGAACCATAACTAACTTGGTATAACCCATAAAAGGTCTAAAATATGTGTTAGTTTGCTAAGATTACATCCCTTAGCAGTTGACTCGTATTTCCCCGACTAGTCTCGAAGAACTATGTAACTCTAGACCTCTAGTTGCATTAACACTCCATGCTATAAAAACTGTCTCATGATATGAATCTCAATATCAAACCTAATCAATTTCCAAAAAATCAGTTACCATTTCAATTAAATATCTACCAGCAACATGATCCATTAGTAGCATCCACCATATAGGAGTTTAAAACAATCTGCTCATAAAGCTTATTCAAACACTAAAATGAACGGATCATCTATACAAAAACTATCAGTACAATCACAATCATCCATAACACATACACACACACTCTTAAAAACTTACAAACTGGCACAACTTATAGTAGCGAAAAGTAAACATATTTCCAATCCATTTCTGGAACTAACTAGCTAACCAAAATTCACAAACTCTACATAAAATACACATACGCTTAAATAATCTAGTAAATAGCCAAATACATTATCTACCAGTACTTCAATAACATATCCTTTCATAAACAATCGCATACACCGAACTAAAGCAACAAAATCCGCTACAAACTATCTAAATAGTACTTCAATAACAGCTCCTTATGTCCGAAAATTAACGCGCAAACTAAATTCACATCGACAATGGTCCGATACATCACAAACCATATTATAACGATAATATCAACAACAAACAATACACACAGTAAATACACGCAGTATACCGAAGATGAACGGCTCAATCATAACTGAGAGATTCAACTCATAATCAAACACAACTACGCTCATCTCAAATACAAATTAAACGATAAAAAATGGAGAAGTATGCATACCTGAGATCAAAAACGGTGAAGGCGGAGGTAAACAGATAATGGCGGAGTAACCTGATATGAAAAAAACGGTTATTAATCAAATCACAACACCAAAATACAAAACACATCAAAACGAATACATGAGATAAAAAAAAAACGGTGAGGATAATGGCGGAGATGATGGCGGAGTTCAATCGGAGTGGGTTTACATGTTTTTTATTTGGGAAATGGGGGAATTGGGTGTATTTTATGATTTTATTTAATCAATTATAAAAAGCTTTATGTTATAAGAAATATAAAAAGCTTAAATTTTACAAAAGCAGAGATGGGAATTGGGGCAATTTGGGGGAATTGGCGGAGATGGGTGTGTATATAAGAAATATAAAAAGCTTATGTTATACTCCGTAATTATTTTTTTTATTAAAAATTTTACATACTTATTAGTTTATAGATATATGCAAGGCAATAAACAAATACATCTTGTTAAAAATATTTTATATATACTTTGCTATAACTAAATCAATTGTTCGCTAATTATACATCTTGTTAAAAATATACCGATTATGGTAATAGCATGTTGTAATTAGCGATGTTAATAGCAACTTGCTTTAGGGAGTCACAAAATTAGAGACATGGTTATTGACATGTTGCAAGAAGTTATAATTATGCGTCACTAGTAGCGATGGGTTTTTAGAATGTCATAAGCTAGCGGCACGTTTAGCGACTTCTTTAAAGGCATCGCAAAATTAGAGACATAAGTAACAACATGTTGCAAGAAGTTGCAATTGTTGTGACGCTAATGGCGATGTACCTTTTATATGTCACAAACTAGCGACACATTCAATGACTTGATTGGTGACATCGTCTTTTTTGTGACATTTTTGTTGACTTAGAAGGCGTGTAAGTCACTAAACATGTCACTACTAGGGTCGCAAATTTGCCACATAATTTCTCGAGTCGCTAAACATGTCACCAAATGGCTTCTTTCTTGTAGTGTTTGGTTCACTTTCTACTATAAAAGAAACATAATCGGGTCCAAACGATTTCTCGATTCTTGGCCTTTTGCTTCTTATAGGTTCAACATCTTCTTTCTCAGATTGATGATGTCTCTCATCATGAACGATGTTATCATTTCGTTGTCTCTTTTCGTGGACAACTACGTCATCTTGTCTAGATGACCTTTCATTCTCCTTGGTTAAACAAGGGAACACGGTTTCAAAGAATGAAGCATTCCTTGATTCCATTATCGTATTCTTGTGTATCTCGGGATTTTTTGACTTGTGCACAAGGAATCGATAAGCGCTACTATTATGAGCATATCCAATGAATACACAATCAACGGTTTTGGGTCCTATCTTTTGAGCTTTAGGTGCCGGAATTGCCACTTTAGCTAGGCACCCCCACACTCGTAAGTATTTATAAGATGGTTTTCGTCCCATCCATAGCTCATAGGGGGTCTCTTCTTTTTCCTTACGAGGTATCTTATTCAAAAGATAAGTAGCCGATAAAATGGCTTCCCCCCACCCCCTTCGGTAAAATAGCCGATGAATAGAAAACTTATTCTATGGAGCATTCCTTTTTCTTCTCTGGGGGATACTCGATACCTACCCTGCTTTTGGTAGAATATTTATGAATGCTCACACCCCCACGGATCGATTTCACCGTTAAGGCCGTGGATTTCGAGTTTTCTATCCTGGGTTTTGGCAACTAACACATAAGTAACCTATACGAGTATTATCATCGCGAATAGCTAAGGAACACGTGTTCAGTTTTTTAGGGCTCTATGTGTTCTTATGCTATTACCTTAGTTCCTTACGAAGTAAGAAACTTTGGCACAAGGGAACAAATTGGTTCCTCTTACTTTCCAGTAGATCTGTTCTACTGCATCAACAGGTGCTTTTCTCTGTTGCTTTACTATT
>BPTQ01006322.1:0-21557 GCA_019973895.1 Chrysanthemum seticuspe | reverse complement strand
AGATTAGCTTTAGGTTAAACATTAAACGGGACATGTTATTAGGTTTATAAAAGCATTCATAGGGCTGAAGTACACGACCAGATTTTTATAACCAAAATCAATCTTTTACAAGGCTCAAGTCGACTCCAACATGGCTCATATTCAGGTCATATAACTTAGGTTTAATACATGCTATATCATAGACTTTAGGAATACAAATCAAACGCGTAAAGGTTGGAAAAACACATGACTAGAATTGAACAACAAAAGAGGAAAACAAAGGGTTCAAGTACCCGTTGTAGCACGTTACGGAGCCAAGAAAAACAATAGGAAAACAAAGCTAAAGCACCCCTATGCTCTTGTATATCCACGACCAGAATAAGCCACAAAGGAGAAGCGCAAAACCAAACTGTTGAAAGCTCTTGAATGCCCTCCTTAGGACCAATTTGTGTCGACAAAAAGAAAGGGTGGAAAAGGTTTTTGGTTCTGTTTTTCTTTGGTTTCCTGGAAGCCGAATACTAGAAGAGACAAACTAGGGTTTTTGTTTTGAGATAATATTGTGCAATTAAATAAGTTAATCAAGCCCTACAATGTAGGGATTAGGCGTGTGATAGGGGCCGAACAAAAGGGCAATCACAAATCAATTTTACATCTTTTTAATACACTTTCCTAATTACTTGTGTGTGATAATTATCTTGTTATTAAAAAGGTCTAGGTAACATATTTATGTGTTATATGTATATCTTTATTAAGTTAAGTGTAAGTGTATCTCCAATGTCCCATGCAAATCATTATAGATTAAGTATTTAACGAGTTCGATTTATTTTACGAGTTATCTGCTTGAGGGGCATCATGGTCAATTTACATGTTTGTGATTTTTAGGGTTTTACAATGACAGTGAGGATAGTGACTGTATTGTTGACCAAGAGAATCTCTTAGATGATGTTGAGGTAGACATGGAAGAATTTAGGAGGAATATAGATATGTGTGTTGAATGGATAGGTTCTAATGAGGCGGAAGCATAACCAACAATAGATTTTGTAGATGAAGATGTAGACCATAAAATTTTTGAAAGTGCTAGTGATCCTGATGATGATGAAGCTGAGAGGAAAAAGGCTTTGAAGCAATTGAGAATAAACCAAAGTATTGTTGATGGAGAGGAAGGGAAAGGGAGCTTTTATATGGGTAGAAAGTTTGGTAACAAGGAAATCATTAAAAAGATGGTGAACCAACTTTCTGTTGAGACTAGGAGACAACTTCATTTGGTTAGAAATGATAAATAGAGAGCGAGAGCCATATGCAGAGGTGAAGTACCAGTTTTTACCACTGAATCACAAGAAATGTTTAATAACTCCAATTATCCTAACTCCACCAGAATATCATACCCCAATTGGTAGGCCTAGGGAAAAAAAAGGAATACAGCAGCTGAACTTATGTATAATATGGTTAAGGAGGGTAAGCTAAGTAGAGAAGGGAAATTTGTGACTTACAAAAAATGCAAACAAGTTGGCCACAACCAAAGATCTGGAAATGGTTAAACCATGGGTTCCCAATCTACTAAAACTAAGAAAAAATCCAAACCCAAGAAACCATCAAAGGATGCAACTGAGGGGCCTTCACAGGAAGCAACTTCTGCAACTCAAACACCTTCACTGACTGCTAGAACTGAAACACCTTCACAGAAAACGCCTTCACATATTGCTACAACATCTGAGATACCTTCACAGGCTTCTGCAACTCCTAGAAGGGACTCACATTCGAAAATGACCAAGGCAACTGCTAAAAGGAACTCACCTATGCAGATGACTAAGGCAACTGCTAACAGGAACTCACCTTTAAGGATGACCAAGGCAATTGCTGCAACATCTTCACAAACTGCTGCAACACCTTCACCTTTGAAGATGACCAAGAAAACTGCAAAAGAGAGGGGTAAGATAAAGGTTGTGTCTTTTGTTGTTGATCATTTGGATTAGTCACAGACTCTGAACTTGGGTTTTTTTATTTGCTTTCATGTTTCTTAAGACTGTAGTGATGTATTTGGATAATATGCTTTTGTTGATTGTAATTGGCAAGTATGCCTGGATAATATGCTTTTGTTGATTGTTATTTGGCAAGTATGCCAGTTATGTTTCTATGCAAGTATGTCAGTTTGGGTTAAGATTTTGTTGTCTTTGTGTATGTGTTGCTGCAACTAGTTTTTTTTTTTTTTTTTTTTTTTTTTTTTTTTTTATTTTTTTTTATTTTTTTTTATTTTATTGTGTTTATGTATGTGTAGCTGC
Organism: Chrysanthemum seticuspe; assembly: GCA_019973895.1. Classification (NCBI taxonomy): domain Eukaryota; kingdom Viridiplantae; phylum Streptophyta; class Magnoliopsida; order Asterales; family Asteraceae; genus Chrysanthemum; species Chrysanthemum seticuspe. The sequence continues at coordinate 19,299 of BPTQ01006322.1, read as the reverse complement.
AAGTAGTTTTGGTTTAGTTATGTTGTAAAACCAAATTGGGTTAAAAATTGAATCCAAAATGGGTCATAAACTGTAAGTGCAAGTGTGATTGCAAGTACTCATGTTGTGTAAGTTGTGGTTGTGTAATTGCAACAACATTATTTCCTTCAGATTTAGACTTTCTAGCCACCTCTTACCGGTAAGATGTGGTAATCAAATTCAGACGCACATCCTAAATCTATTTTTCATCCAAAGTTTAAACAAACAAGTTTTAAACTATCATTATTAACTTTTTATATCATTTTCTTTCAAATCAATATCAAACTCTAATCATATTTCAAACATATCTACAAACTAAATGCGCCCTTAACATTGTTTTTAAATCTGACCGGTAAGCAAACCGGATTTTCTCCGATTCCTGATTTTTTCAATGGAGCTAGTGAACCAACTCAGGTATTTTTTCCAGTTGAATGTTCAACCACGGTCCGATTTTCAAAATAATAGAGCACAAGGTATGGGCAATACCAATAACACGTTATTGGTATGTGTATGTCACATCAGCGCCACATCATACACTTCTCGGCTCCCAGTAACACACCACTAACTAAAACACCCCTCCCTCATAACACACCAATAACACCACATGTAGGTCCCAAAAAATACCTCACTAAATATACTCACTTCCTAAAATAAAAAAATAAAAATAAAATGGCATGAGCCAGTCAATTGGCTATTTCCCATTTGGCATGTTATTGCCGTCTTAAGTGGTATGAGTTTGGCATGCCATTTTTTTCCTTTGTCATGTTAACAAAGCACCTCACCGTGTGCTCTTAGGTTAAACGAATTAAACATGTTAATCAAGTTTGCGGGTCTGACCCGTGTGTCTCACCCATAACATGTATATGTTAGTTAATAAACGGGTTAAGACGACCCAAAATCTATTTTGACTTTACACCGATAATTTTGCTTGCATTTCAATGTTAGGGTTATTTTCATGGCAATTTCGAATCACATTTCGTATTTGATCAAAAGTTATTCTACGTATTCACATTTGACTGATTCACTTGTTATTTAATTTTGTAATCCTTTTTTCTTGTTTTTTATATGAAACAAAACTTATATCATTTAACAAAATTTTGTTTTTGCAATCTTATATGAAATAAATGATGAAAATCAACCATGTAGGGGGGTGCTTACTAGTTGTCCCAGTAGATGCTACAAAGGTGGTAAGGTTAATTGGTTTGATGATATTGACTTGGATGAGTTTTCAATTTTTGAAGTAACTGCAATGTTGAAAGTGTTGGGTTATGTAGAATCTGGTATGCAATATCATTATAAGAAACCAAAAACTGATTTAGATAATGGTCTTGAACCTTTTGCTAATGATAGTGATGTGTTGGATTTGCTTAAGTATGTTGATAGGTATAAGGTAGTGGAGTTATACATTGAACACCCTGTTTCCAAACCAACAACTGTAGAACCATTGTTGATTGACAATGGAGTCACTGTGGTTTTACGTAAGAATCCAACACAATTTGACATGTCCAATGACTTTGATCCATTTTTTCCTAACTTTAACTCAAACACTGCTAAGGGACAAAGTAGCAAAAGTTTAGGGGATGGAATTGGGGTAAGTTCAGGTGTGAATCTAGTTAATTTGCTAAAAGTGAGACTAATGGTAGTGATAATGACAGTGAGGATAATGACTTTATTGTTGACCAAGAGAATCTCTTAGATGATGTTGAGGTAGACATGGAAGAATTTAGGAGGAATATAGATATGCGTGTTGAATGGATAGGTTCTAATGAGGCGGAAGCATAACCAACTATAGATTTTGTAGATGAAGATGTAGACCATAAAATTTTTAAAAGTGATAGTGATCCTGATGATGATGATGTTGAGAGGAAAAAGGTTTTGAAGCAATTGAGAATAAACCAAAGTATTGTTGATGGAGAGGAAGGGAAAGGGAGCTTTTATATGGGTAGAAAGTTTGGTAACAAGGAAATCATTAAAAAGATGGTGAACCAACTTTCTGTTGAGACTAGGAGACAACTTCATTTGGTTAGAAATGATAAATAGAGAGCGAGAGCCATATGCAGAGGTGAAGTACCAGTTTTTACCACTGAATCACAAGAAATGTTTAATAACTCCAATTATCCTAACTCCACCAGAATATCTAACTCCACCAGAATATCTGATGAGTGTCTAAATACTCATCATTTTTGTACCATTTAGAATGCCAAAAACATCTGAAAACACTCAGAAATGCATCAAAATGATAAAAATATCACAAATAAGTGTTTTATGTGTTTTAAATGCAAAAATACCAAAAACAGGTGAAAAACGTATCAAGTTTGCATAATTGGCAGTTTTAGTCCCCCAAGTTTAAAAGGTTGTCAAAAACAGTCCCTGGTAAATCAAAATAAAGAAAAATGTCATTTAAGGTCCATGGGATTCAAAAGTTGAAAAAAACAAACCCTTGAAATGTAAAATTGCAAAATTACAACTTTAGTCCCTCAAGTTTTGAAAATGTAAAAAATAGTCCTTGGATTTATGAAAATGAAATTTTATACAATAGTAGTTCTTGTACTATTCACATATGGCAGGAATGGTCCTTGTGTGAACTTTGGAAGATTGGCAATTTCAGTCCCTCATGTTTGGCAGAATTACACAAATGGTCCTTGTAATATTAAACAAACCAAACGGCCCTTTTGTGTATTTAGAACCCAGCCAAACCAAAAAGACCCCTGTCATTAACCCTGTGACCCCCCATTTTGGACCCCCCCCCTTTATTAATATCCACCGGTCAAAATTAGTCAACCCGCCAAAACTACTACTACTGTTCACCTTCCTCTCCCTCCCCTGCAAACCAAAACCAGGTGGTTTTTACCACCTGTTACCTCCACCTCACCTCACTACCCACTCTCTCCAGCTCATCCCCCCTCCTATACACCAGCCCACAACCAATTAATGCATCCCCACCATGAACCTTTCACTGTTACACTCACATCCCCTGTTTTTGCTTCCACATCACACCAAATCCATTGAAACTTCACCTTTTGTGTCCCCTACACCTCCACAACACACCAAGATTCTTTAATTACTCTAAAACTGTCTCAAGCAACCGTGTATACTTTTGGCGCCAAAAATGAGTTTAAAGGCTAGGATGAGTTTGACTCAATCAATGGCCAAGATTGTTGATGGGAAATGATCAGAGGCATGTGGGGAGTATTTCAAGGCTATAAAGAAAGAGGAGAAGCAGAGGAGTGATCTATCTAGAATAATTGTAATTTAGCTTATGTCGTTTTAGCTTAAAATTAAATTCCAGTGTATGCTTTAGCTTTCAAGCTTTGTATTTCAACTTTTCAGTGTATTATAAACCTTTTTTAATTATCAATTTCAAGTTTCAAGTTCTGTTTTCAGTTTATGCATTTTCAAGTTCAAAACCTCATGATTAATCAAATGTTGTTATTTGTTGTTATTAAGGACTGAGTAGACCACATAAGCTCCTAGATAGCTTATATAAGCTATTAGAAATCCATTAAAATCAGTTTAGAAGCAAAAAGCAATAATTCATAAAAATCAAGAAAAATCAGTCATAAATCAAAAATCATAAGAAATGAAGAAAAATGCAAGGAGCAAGGTGAATTCTAGATTGCCTTGGGTTTAGTGCTTATTGGGAAGCTTTAGGTTGTGTTTGTATACCTCAGTTCTCAGTTTGAGCTTGGAAACCACTTGTAAGCCCTTTTTGATCCATTTTGTCATTTCACTGTTTAAGTGTTCAAAAGCTTAAATCTCTGTGTTTTTATATTCATTAGTTGTAGTTAAGCATAATCAAACCATAAAAACAGTCACTTGTTCTTTAAAATTTATAGTTACTAAGAATCTCATTTTGACAGTTAAAATAGCATAATCATCATTCTTGTGATTTATGTTGTTAGTACTGTTGGTTTATGTTTATTTAGTCTCAATCTATGATATTATAAGATCTTAAATCAATAGCATGGTCTAAATCAGTGTTTTGCTTTGAAAATCATCAAAACAGTCTCATTAAGTGATGTTTGGATTTACTTGTTTAACTGTGATATAGGTTGTTTAAACCTTTGTCCTTAGTTGTTATCTGTCAAACTTGGTCTCAATAACCAACTGCAACAAAGAAAACCAGAGCTTATTTGTGGAAAGTCAAAATTCCCTTTGATCAAATCTTGTTAACTCACTGTTGGAATTTCATGATCCATGATTTTGTCTTCTTGCTTATAAGTTGATAAGATTGATCAAATCAGTCTTAATACACCTTAAAACATCATAATCAGTGCTTAGGATAAAACCAAATTTCATTTTAGTCAACTCATTTGGTTTTCTTTAAAAGTCAAAAATCATGCTCTGTGCACAGTTGAGCCTATCACTTTCACAAGCTCACACAGAGCTTTTCAGTTAGCTTCAGCTTGTGCTTCTTGGCTTTTTGTGAAGCTAACCTAGCCATCTTTGAGTCCCAAGCTTAATTATCCAATTTGCAGCTTGTTTGATAGGGCTGCATATAGCTTTTAGTTTTGTCCATTTGACTCAACATACACTGAGTCATACTCAGTGATTTTTCAGCTTTTTCTCAAGCTCACCATAAGCTCTCTAGTGGACCCCACAGTGAGAGCTTTAGCTTTTTGGAAAGCTGAGTTGGTCAACTTGCTAATTCCAGTCTTTGTTTTCATTTTCTAGCTTATCTCAGTGCTTAAAATCTAGCTTAAAAGTGCCTAGCAAACCAGAAAGTGTCCTGTGCACCAGTTTAGATAAGTGCTTATTTGAGTTTGTTTTGTACTTATTTTTAAGTTAATTTGCTTTTTCAGTTATAAAACTAGCTTATTATCAGTATTTAACTTATTTCCATTTTTTCATTTTGCTTATTGAGTAGCTTATAAGCCATTTGGCTTAATCTTTGTGCTTATTCCATTTCTAGCCAACTGTTGAGATAAATAAGCTCAAACTGAGCTTATTAGTACATTTCATAAAAAGTTATAGTTATATAATTTGCTTATCTTAGTGTGTTTAACAAGTTTGTAAAAGAAAAAGTTCAAAAAAAAAAAAAAAAAAAGCAAAAAGGCAGTGCTGGGATTCGAACCCTGGCCACCCAGCTCACCACACACACACACTACCACTCGCCCTTGGGTCTTTGACTGGTATAAGTTTACACAATTTAATATATAACCCTTTTTATTCCATTAAGCTTATACGAGTATTTTAGCTTATTACTAGCTTATTCAAACAAGCTTTTGCAACTTTTGTATTTTTCATAGATTTGTATTAGTATAAAGTATTTTATAAAAAAGTTTCAGATTTTTCTCAATAGTTTTAGTATTTTTAAACATTTAATTAGTGTAAAATCGTATTTAATTCATAATAAAAAATATAAAAGTCAAAAAAATATAATTCTTTTTTCTAAAATTTTCTTTTGTCATATAGTAAGTAATAAAATTGTTTTTACACTCGTAGGTATTTTATTTCACAAATTTTACGTTTTTGCTTGCGCACTCGCGTAATTTTTATATATAACGTACGTTTTCATTTTAAGTCACGTTTTTAGGTAATTTAAGTTTACGTTTTAATTAAAATAGTTTATTTAAGTTATTTTATTTTATAAATCACAAAACATCATTGTAAAAATAGTGATAGCGTTTATTTAATATATTTTATCTTTTTAATTTTCTTTAATTTGCATTTAAGCCCCTGTAATTTACAAAACTTTTCTTTAGGTATAAATAACTCAAAATCCTTACTGATAACTATCCTTAGTGATTATTCGACATATGTCTGTGTTAAACACCATTCATCCTCCGTGGGACTTAACGACCCGGGGATACACTATATTCCTCTGATCTTAATTGCATTGGTTTCTGAGCTGTCTGGCTTTTATTACGGTTGACCATTCACAAGTGGTTAGCTTGTGTGATAAAACCTGACGGTTTGCCACCAATCAATATCATACCCCAATTGGTAGGCCTAGGGAAAAAAAAGGAATACAGCAGCTGAACTTATGTATAATATGGTTAAGGAGGGTAAGCTAAGTAGAGAAGGGAAATTTGTGACTTGCAAAAAATGCAAACAAGTTGGCCACAACCAAAGATCTGGAAAGGGTTAAACCATGGGTTCCCAATCTACTAAAACTAAGAAAAAATCCAAACCCAAGAAACCATCAAAGGATGCAACTGAGGGGCCTTCACAGGAAGCAACTGATGCAACTCAAACACCTTCACTGACTGCTGAAACTGAAACACCTTCACAGAAAACGCCTTCATATACTGCTACAACATCTGAGATACCTTCACAGGCTTCTGCAACTCCTAGAAGGGACTCACATTTGAAAATGACCAAGGCAACTGCTAAAAGGAACTCACCTGTGAAGATGACTAAGGCAACTGCTAACAGGAACTCACCTTTAAGGATGACCAAGGCAATTGCTGCAACAACTTCACAGACTGCTGCAACACCTTCACCTTTGAAGATGACCAAGAAAACTGCAAAAGAGAGGGGTAAGAAAAAGGTTGTGTCTTTTGTTGTTGATCATTTGGATTAGTCACAGACTCTGAAATTGGGTTTTTTTATTTGCTTTCATGTTTCTTAAGACTGTAGTGATGTATTTGGATAATATGCTCTTGTTGATTGTAATTGGCAAGTATGCCTGGATAATATGCTTTTGTTGACTATTATTTGGCAAGTATGCCAATTATGTTTCTATGCAAGTATGTCAGTTTGGGTCAAGGTTTTGTTGTCTTTGTGTATGTGTTGCTGCAACTAGTTTTTTTTTATTGTGTTTATGTATGTGTAGCTGCAAGTAGTTTTGGTTTAGTCATGTTGTAAAACCAAATTGGGTTAAAAAATTGAATCCAAAATGGGTCATAAACTGTAAGTGCAAGTGCAATTGCAAGTAATCATGTTGTGTAAGTTGTGGTTGTGTATTTGCAACTGCAAGTACTCATGTTTTTGTATGTTGTATTACCAAAGTCAAACATAAACCAAAATGGGTCAAAATTTTGAATCCAAAATGGGTAAAAAACTGTAAGTGCAAGTGCAATTTCAAGTACTTATGTTGTGTAGGTTGTGGTTGTGTAATTGCAACTGCAAGTACTCATGTTTGTGTATGTTGTGTTACCAAAGTCAAACATAAAACAAAATGGGTAAAAAAATTTAAAATTAACAAAGTCAAACATATACCAAAATGAGGGTTTTTAATTTAATACCCATAAACATTACACCAACCAAGTACAACCTTTATTCCATCCTACAACTACACCAGTCACATTGACAAGTAGATCTACCACACTTAAAGCTAATACGATCTTCAAGCTTCAACTACTCAAAAGATTGAAAAACACGAAAACAACCCAGCTAAATCCTAACATTAACTTCAATCGCCTAGCTTCAAGACGGATTTGAGACAACACAACTTGTTGGTCATTCATTGGATGCAAAAGCCCAGGAATAATGTGCACAACTCTTTGACACATTGGTGGATCGTACCAGTCCACCAAGCCATGGTTTGATACCTGAGCAGTTCACAAAATTAGGTCAAAAAAGAAGATCTAAAAACAACAACTTCTAACAACTTTAGGGCTTAACACAACAATAAAATCGCCTTCCTGGGTCCGTAGTAGTCCAAGATGTACAAATTATGCAAACTATCCCACAAGAAGGGCATCAAACCATCTCTTAAGTGTGCGAGTGTTATTTGGGTGTGTTTATTTTTTGTTTCAGTTTTAACCAGTCAAAATGGGGAAGAGTGGTATTAGTAAATGAGGGGGAATGAGAAAAGGGGGGAAAATGAGAGGGAAACAAGGAAAGACATAAATACCCATCTCGTTTTCCCCCTCATGAGTACTACGCCTCACTTCCAGAGATTGAGAACCCGACGGAGGAGTTCAAGCAAACCAAGAGGATGTTCAAATGCCTTGGTAGGATGATGTCCAAGATATACAAGAAGTTGGACAAGTGAGCTGAGGTTTTAAGAGGGTGTTTAGTACAAGGACAAAAATAATGTTGTATGATATTATTTGTGTGTTCTCGCTTTCTAGGATGATAAATAGACTTAAAACATTAATGTGAACTAACTTTTTCATGCAGGAGGATAACATTCGGATGTTATCAAATTTTACCCGTTTTCACTTTTTAGTGAAAATCACTAGCCCTTGTTGGAAATACATGTTCCCTTATGTTTATATGTGTGTTATTGCTTGTTCCTAACTAGAAATAATTATCTCCATGTGTTTTAAGCAAAATTTCAGGATTTGGAAAAGTCCCCAAAGGTTAAAAAAACCCCCACTACCAACTTTTCTACACATCACGGATCACACGGACCCAAAAAAATTGGTTTCGTCCGTGTTAAATTTTGGTGTCGTCGTTTTGTACTGGCGGACCAGACGGAACCAAAATTTGGGTTCCGTCTGTGTAAAATTTTGGTGCCGTGGGAAGTGCAGGTAAGTTGCTGAATTTTACTCATTCCCGCATTCTAATCTACCAAAATTTGTTTCTAGGATAGTTTTTACTGCTTTTTATTTATATTAGGACTAATTTAGCTTCCTTAGACAAATAGGATATCCATTTCCCACCAAAATTAAAAACTTCTCAAAATCCACCCAAGGAATCCTTTCTTATACAGGAAGGAACCATATTTTTGGTTCTTTGAAATCCGTAGATGATATGAACTTCAAGATTTTGCAATTATTAAAACCCATTTATTGCATATCTTGCTCATTTTACTCAACACTACTTGTATGGATTGACTTAGGGAGATTTGACATGCATTTAAACTCTTCCAAATCATTAGGAACCACTTCACTTGTATGGCTTAACATAAAATCAAACACAATTCTCCATAATCTCATGATCCTATAAATTGAGACATCAAGGATGATCATCTTTACACCTCAACAATTTCTTCCTTCTTATCTTAGAATAAGCTTAATCAAAAATGACAAAGTCATCTACATCATCCCCATCAACCAAACCACTAAAGAAAACCGCAAGGATAAGTGTTAGACCTTGTTGCTTCGTAAACCTTAGCTCCTCCTCCGAATCATCACCACTAAACATTTCATCCCCAATAAGAGATGAAAACTTCCTTACTCTAAGTACTCCAACTCCACCATCGAAATCACCCATTATCATCACCACTCCACCACCTCCTAAAACAACAATTGTCACCTCTCCACCACCAAATCCAATATAATCATCAAAATCACCATCACCACCAAAATCTCCAAAGCTTGTACCTATAGAACTCTTTTCAACTCCACCAACATCTCCAAACCCATTCTTAGAAGACTTAGAAGATCTACCTCCTAGGCCTGCAAATCCACCACCACTTTCATCATTCGGAACCATTGAGCGCATCGATCATGAACCACCACGACCTTCATTTGAACCAAATGCCCCGTTGGAACCTAGACCTCGTCTCTTCCGCCCAATCCATAATGACATTCATGGGCCATTATATGGAGACCATGCTCTACCACCTACATCCTTTTCTCCTCATATCGATGACATTGATGAGTCAATGTAGGAAGACCACCCACAATCTCAAGTGGAGATACAAGCTCATCTAGAAAACTTTCATGCCTTCTCCAATATGGTGGATTCTCACCTAAATGAGGCTTTGCAAATGCAAAATGCTTTGCTTTCCTCCCTTATCACTCCATCAAATACCAACATCACTTCCACCAATCCACCACCACCTAATAATGATCCTACTCTCCTACCTAGACATGGTTGCTCCCATTGTGAGCGCACCGCCCATCTTAGCGAAAGGACCCGAATCATGGTCTACGAGTTACAAGATGATATGAGGTTCATCCTCAATCACATCCTTGAGCGTATTAACGCTCTTTCTCATCCTCCTCCTCAATAGGATGGTTCTAGCTTTATCTTTAGGACTTTTTAATTTCTAAGTTATCTTTTTCTTATTTTTCTAGGATTTATTTTATTTTATTTCAAGTTATTTTTCTAATTTTTAGGATTTCTTTTATGTATCAACATCCCCATTGTGTTCCATTTTATGACTTCTAAAGTTCTAAGTCATAAAATGTTTATTATATGGTTGTTGTTAATTACTTGTTGGTTGGAATTACTTGTATACTTATGATGAGGATTGTTACTAACATTTCTTTTGTAGCTTTTCACAATCCATGTATCTTTCTCTTGGTACCCAATTAAGGGGGAGCATTGGCCAAGGGGAGAAATTGGCTCGGGCTCATTTCATTTTATGCCTCGCCTCTTCTTTTTGTTTTGACAAAAAGCAGAGAATATTATTGAACTTGACCATTGACTTTCAAAAAGTCAACATCATGCTTTGACTTTCAAAAGTCAAAATTGTTAAAGACCAAATAATTGGATAAACTAGTCATAAAATAAATTAAGCTTTTGATTGTCAATTTTATCTAACTAACTAGTTCTTTCAAGTTCAAATTAGTCTCATATTTTTATAACTCTTGTACATCTTTACATCTTTGATAAAAATAAAATTTATGTTTTGTCCTCAACAAAAAGGGAGAGATTGTTAATACAAATATCGTCCTAAAACGTTATTTATATTTTATGACCTTTACCTTGTTTTGTTAACGACAAAAGTAAATTTCATTTTTGTAAAGTATAAAGCTTGTCAAGATTAATAGACATTAAAACAAGCTTTTCATAAATAAAGTCTTCATCACTTAAGCATTTACATCTTATCACATTTTGATTAGCTATGTATCAATTAATATTGATATCCCTCTAAACTATAATGTGCATCAACAGTTTTAGAACAAGTGTGTTTAAGTTTCTCAAACATAACATTACATATGTATTTACTTATAATATATTAATTCTAAAAATAGAAAACAACATATTACATCATGGCTTGCATCACATTGGAAATCTTTACAAGATTTCATAGAATATTTTGGTTAGATATTCAGTCATCATATCGTACATGATCTTAGAGAGATTTGGGTGATCTTGGAAAGATTTTTTGTAATCTTTACTGTCGGACTGGTGGAACCAAAAAATAACAAGGGCGGAACCTTTTTTTTGGTTCCGTCCAGTCCGTGGCTTTGCTGAACATTTGGCCTATAAATAGCAAGCCAACCCAAGTTGTTTTCTCATCCCGCATTAGCATAAAACACATACATTCTATCATTATATTACTTTTAACTCAGTTTCATTTCATTCTAGTGATCATCTTTTGTAGCAAAGAAAATCAAGGCATAATCAACCTTAAACAATTAGTTGGAAGGCTTGTTTGTTTTGTTGTTGTATGATCTAGTATTGTTCATACATCATTGTTGTACCAACCCATCTTAAACATCTGAGTGTGAGTGGTTAGTATTTTAGTCCTCAAAATACATAGTGTGTTGGGAGTGGTTGTACCCTTGTAAAAGAACTTGACATCTAGCTTTGTGTCGAAAATATTGTGTAAGCAACGTGTAAAGGTTTTCTCAGCCGGTTAAAGGAGCTTGTTGATTAGTGAAGATAACTCTCGAGTTGGAGACTCGGGGAGTGGAGTAGGGCAAGGAAAAAGAGTCCTTGTAGACCGAACCACTATAAACAACTTTGTTGTGGTTTGATTGTTTCTTTCCTTACTTACTTATTATATATTGCTTGCATATTATTTATTCTTCACTAACACATCTTTGATCAATATCAATTGATCTTACAATAAAGTTTCAAACAAAGATTTTAAACGGTAAAACTATTCAACCCCCTTTTAGTTTTCCACAATTGGCACCAAAGCCTCGTTGCTCAAGATTTTCTAAAATATATTGTATTTTATAACAAGGAAGATGAACCATTAAATAAAGAAATTATAAATATCAAAGAATCCAAAAGTCACCCTTTAGAAAAGGTCATAGGACAATTAAATCAAAGTAACTGCTTTTGCTTTGTGTCGTCCATTGAACCAAAATGTAAATGAAGCAATAAAAGACGAATATTGGGTAATTGCTATGCAAGAGGAGCTAAACCAATTTGTTAGAAATGATGTTTGGAAATTAGTTCCAAAACCTAAAAATCAAACTATAATTGGAACAAAATGGGTTTTTCAAAATAAAATGGACGAAAACGGTGTAGTGTCTAGAAACAAGGCTAGGCTTGTAGCACAAGGCTATAATCAATAAGAAGGAATTGATCACGACGAAACTTATGCACCGTTTTCTAGGCTCGATTCTATTAGAATCTTACTCGCATACGCATGTGCTCATGACTTCAACTTATTTCAAATGGATGTTAAAAGTGCATTTTTAAACGGGTTCATTAATGAATAAGTATTTGTTGCACAACCTCCGGGATTCACCGACTTTGAAAATCCAATCATGTTTTCAAACTTAAAAAGGCATTATACGAACTTAAGCAAGCACCAAAAGCTTGGTACGATCGGCTTAAGACTTTCTTAGTTGAACAAAAATACACCATGAGATTAGTAGATAATACTCTCTTTACAAAAAAAAGGAATCACACATTATCATAGTTCAAATATACGTTGATGACATCATATTTGGATCAACTTGTCAAGAGCTATGTGATGATTTCTCTAAAATCATGCACGACGAGTTTGAGATGAGTATGATGGGTGAGTTAAACTTCTTTTTAGGACTTCAAATTAAACAACTAAAAGATGGCATATTCTTTAACCAATCTAAATACATAAAGGATATGCTTAAGAAATTTGGTCTTGAAGACTCAAAACCCACTAAAACACCCATGTCCTCAGAAACGAAACTCACCAACGATGAGGAAGGTCAATCCATAGATAACATTACATATAGAGGAATGATTGGTAGCCTACTTTATCTCACGGCTAGTAGACCCGACGTTATGTTTAGTGTTTGTTAGGAATTAGAAAATTCCATAGTGAAGTATCGGTCACCCCAAATATTATCTAGCATAAGTTAGCTCGTAGACATATCGTTTGTTACATTATTTGTTAGTTTATTAGTTAGTTTGTAGCGTAGAATAGTGTAGTGTAACACCGTGGAGGAAGGACGGGTCTTTACCCACTGTATCCCTGATCCACAGTCCGATAGGAGGACGGTTTCTTTGTAACTATACATACCCCTTCCATCCAAGGAAGGGGTGTGGCTTCTTTTGAATCTAACCTTTCATTTTCTAAAGCAACTCTCTTTCAAGAACCTCCTCTCTACTCTCTTCATTTATCTAATGGCTTTCTTATTTAATCATTGTCCTAGACCACCTGAATCATCAAACAACATAATATTCACGATCCTATAATTGGTACCAGAGCCAGGTTATGTTGTTTTGATGATTTACATGGTTTCTTGTTGGCGGTTTGATGCGGTTTGATTCGTTTTTTGGTGACGTTTAAATGAGTTTGACATGATCTTGGTGTAGTTTGTTGTTGTATTTATCTGGTTTTTAAAAGCTATGGTTTTAACTGTTTTCTTACAAATTTATTACTAGGTTTTTGAATGTTTATTCATATAAGTGAGTTGGTTTTGAGTGGTTGTTGATACAGTCATTTCTGGTTTTATGTGTTTCATCATGTCACTTGTTGCTTATCAGTTTCACCAGACTCTCAAACTTGGTCTAAACGGGTCATACTTGGTGTCATTATGCTGTTTTTCTGGGTCTATTTGATGATGAATGGAAAATGTGGTCGGGAATCTCTTGGATGCGAGTTGTTATATGTCCAGATTCATAGTAATATAAGTGTGTTGTCCAACATAATCTTAAGCGACTTGTCATTATTTTTGGTCCGGATTCAATGCATCAAGGATGCGAGTTGTCTAATATCATGCGAGCTGTCACAATGGTAGATTTGGTATAAACAGCTTTTTAAGCGAGTTGACTATATATGGTGGCTATCTAAAGCGAGTTGTCTCATATTTATGGGTCAAATGCGAGTTGGGTACTAGCATAAAGGGTGCGGGTTGACTATTTAGTCAACTGCGAGTTGCTTACTTGCATTATTGAATGCGAGTTGCTAAAATGAAGACATACTAAGCGAGTTGATTATGGGTCAAAAGCAAGTTGTGTATCAAAGCGAGTTGATTTTTGAGTCAACTCTAGACAAAAGCGACTTGACAGAAATGGAGACGATGATGATAAAGAATCGAGTTGTGTTATTAAAGATGAAGCGGGTTGACTCAATATGGGTATGCAAGTTAAAGATGATGAAAAAGACCATGACTAAGACAACAAATAACTCATAACTCATTGACCTCCAGTTACATCAACCATCATCGGTCCATATATATACTCAAATGACAAACCCGAGTAGATTATTGACCTCAGCCTCGACACAAATCATATCCAATCAAAATAACCTGGACCTAGACTCAACCCATAACCCTCACATTCACTCCCAACTCTCAAAGCTACATCTACTATCAACAATATAGATCTCAGAATCAAATCTCTCGTTCCATTAAAAGTTTTTATCAAACTCTTGGAGGTCAAGCCATACGAAAGATATCCATCCCATCATCGATCTAAGACTCTATAACAATAACTCAAAACGATCAATTTGTGAAGCCTCGCTTCAATCAATATCCGAATCAAAAGATAAGAAATATAACAATCATGTTGTTATTTTCTTTTCCTAGTTCGTTTTAAAACAAAACCGAACACATTAAAGAAGAATCAAAACATAAGAGTTTTTATCTTCTTTTGATTCGATTCAATGCAAACTTAATGATAAATGAATATACCTACCTTGAATCATTTTGTGGCTGTTTCGAACCCTGAAACCATCCCTGTGGCCATCATACACTCAAACCATCCCTGTGATGAGCACTAGCCTTTACGAATAATGATGGATAAAATGATCTTCCAGGTTATCTTGTGATAATTAATCTAAGGTGAAGGGATGTGTGTCGATTGAACTATGAATGAGGGGCAAATGTTTTGTTTGATTCGGTATTGCGAGTTTTAATGATCAACAAAGGGGCGGACAAAAATTATAAAGAGATATTAGGGTTTGGATGAGGACTCTTTGAGTTTGTTGGGATAAGTCTAACTGATGGGGGTGTGACTTTGTGTTTGATATTAGGGTAAATGTGTTATCACTAGGGTTTTTATACCCGTAAGATTAGGGTACATGGTTATGGACATGAGCTTGGCAAAGTCTGATATCACTCACGGTTATAGTCATTAGTTGGAAATGGGCTTGGCAAAGTCTGATTGGATCGAGTGCTATGTTGTGTTTGTGATGGGCCTGTTATAAGTCATGTGTCTTGTGGGCATCATCTTATACAATGGGCCCTAGACATTGGTATTTCACACTACTTTGGAATATCATGTGCCATATTTTTTATTTCACGGGACTTTAAAGCAGGAGGTGTAAGTCATCTGATTTCACATGAGCAGTATTACTACATATTGGATATTGACTTGTATTGATTATCTCATTTGTGGGCCTAAAGTGAGGGTTAAAGTACATTTGTATCTTTAAGGTTAAGTGTGTATGTTAAACGGATACTCATGGGATTTATCGGATGTTAGGTTTTGATCGAATGTTATAAGAATATTTGTGTGACTTACAACTTGTGGATACATCATATCACTCAAGCTTCGAGTTAGACTGGACTTGGGCCTAATGCTCGATAATTAATTAATCCATTGGATGGACTAGGGTGTTTGATTTGAATCGGGCAGGTTGATTGTTTTCATGGGCCGAGTATTCTTTTTATGTCATGGGCTTCACTTAATTGGATCTTATTTGTTTGAGAAACGGATATGGATCGGGGCCTCAAGTGGTATTTTATTCATGGGTTGATTACACTTATTAGGAGATTTGAGCTTCCATTTGGGAAAAACAATTAATCTTATGAATCGAATATTCTTGGGCAGCGATTTGTATTCTATTGGTGCGTTTTTATGATGAGATTTGTTGAGCTATGAGGTTTGACACTTTGGTTATACATTTTCACGGATAATATTATTTCACGGCTTGAATTTCTATTGGAACTAGGGTGACTACGGAGTTGTTTGGACGGTATTTCCTATTTGAATTTGAAGTGAGGTTTTCCGGGCGCATTTACTTATTTCGTCTTCTTCATTTCTACCCTTCCGCGAAGATGACTTGTTTGGGCATTTATAGAGTGTGATAAAGACTTGGCTATCAATTGATGTGTTTTGTACATTGGGTATCACTTCGGTGTCTCACGCAGTTGAGGATTCGTCAAGAGGTTTTGTACATTGGGTACACCGTTTCTTCTTCACAAGGATTAGTACAAGTTTAAGTAACAAATCTGGGGAATTCTACTTCATGATCAAATTTGGTATATCAGGTTTACTTCTCCAAGCAGTCACAGCAATAGCCGACAGAATATGTGGATGATGTGTTTACCAAAGGGTTGAATGGGTGAGATGTGATCAGCAATTCGATACCACTGATTAATAATGATACTTCACAGTCTAAGCAAAATCCTTCAAGAATCTTCAGCGTCGGTCATGACTTTTCAAGATGGTTGCTTATGACAAGAACTTTTTGTGCAGATGGGTGTAAACGTTAATGATGTTTCCAAAAGTTCGAAACCATCATGGGGGAGAAACGTGTACCTTGGTTTACGGACAACCTCCAGGGGGAAGTAGGTTATACTGCTTGACTTAGTATGGTTTGTGAAGTTGTCTACATATGGGTAAAGAATTGTTGATGATAGTGTTGATGTTGGATAATGAACCACTGAAGAACCGCTGCATGTTCCCCCAAAAACAGATATTCACCAAAACCAAAGTTGTCATAACACATTCAAGCTGACATTGTTTACGGTTTTGTCTTGATTTTGTAAAATCCCGCGAAAGAATCTATTTCTCGGTTTAAATCATAGACTTGTAAAATCCCGTGACAATGGAAACATCCTGGTCATTGTTAAATGCGTTTCCAGATCTATCTTACGGTTTATTCTTGGTTTTGTAAAATCCCACGAAAGAAACTATTTCTTGGTTTAAACCATAGATTTGTAAAATCCCGTAATGATGGAACCATCCTGGAGAAAGGAAAGCGTATTTCGGGATCTTCTGATGCCGGTGCTACGGTTTCTGCTTCGAAGAAGGGATAAAAGGGTGTACTTCATAAATTGGATGTGTGTTTGGATATTCGTCATGGCAGTTTGGTTATTACATGATTTTTCGGGGTTATGTGCTTTTAACCATGGTCGGGATGAAAACCATTATCATAGTTCACTTAAAACGCCAAAGGAGGCTAGTTATGAGCTGTTAACCAGAAGATGTAACAACGGGGTTAATTCACTATTATTTATTTGAGGTTGAAGTGAAATATCACGGGCAAGTGTACTTAGTATCTGAAGGTATCGAGGATGGTTGGATAAAGATTCTTCAAGATCCTTGTTCGAGCTTATTATCAAAAACGAAGACTTGGAAATCTAGTTACTGTTGGGTTTCGTTTACCTTTTCTTTTACCACTTGGGGGAATTAGGCTCTTACCACCTCAACATAACTATCACTTTAAGGAGTTACGTTGTAGTGCTCAGTGTCACATTTAATTGTGGATTCTCAAGAGGTGATGTACGTCTTATACTTGATGGTTGGTTGGTTGAAGAGTATAGAGTACTTAGAGATTCAATGGAGGATGAAGTCTCGACACCGCTCTTTGTTACATATGTGCAAGTTTAAGTCACGAGTTCGGGTTAGTTTACTTCAGGGTCAAATTCATCATATTGGGTTTTCTCCATCAGCTGTCACGACAAAGAGCCTACAGAATGATAATGGGGTTGATTATAAGTATGCCAAGAGTTGATGAAAAGAGAGAGATTTACGACGTATGAACACAACAGTTCATGCCTCGTTCTCTAAAGAAAAGAAAAGTGTACGTCTCAGTGTGCTTTATCTTCGAAAGAAGAGAAATCTTCTTATGACGTTTGAACACAATAGTTCAAGCCTCATACTCTAAAGAAAAGAAATGTGTACGCTGCAGTGCGCATTATCTTCAGAAGAAGAGAAATCTTCTTATTTATGACCTTTCTCATCAACATGCTTCATGCTTTTTCCATGCACTTCAGTCATCAAGTGAACCGGACTACAAATAATTACTCTTATTCCACTTGCTCATTATAATGAAGATGACAACATCATGTGCTAATTTTGCAGGGGAGAAGTGTGAATAGAATACATTTGGATGATAATCACACTTGTTTAATCAAGAATGGCATCTCCGTATGCAATTCTTGAGGGGGAGAAGAAGTGTGAATTTTTTGCATGGTTGATTGATATTTGAGAATATATGGTCAAACGGCTCCTAACTTATGTAAGAACCGAGCTTCTTCTTATCAGATCATCTTCACATGTAGTTTCTTCTAAGATCCGTTGGTTGACATCTTCACACGGGCTGATATGATTAAATGACAAAGTGCTTCTAGTTGCTGGGCTGATTTCTTTGATGAACATATTTCTGTTCTTGTTTGATTAGGAGGGATTTTAATTAAGGGGATTTGCTATTTACAAGTTAACGGGAATGCCTTTGGTGTGAAGAAGATGTTAATTGTCTATTTCCCCATTCGGACAATCTTGAAGAAGGTCGAGTCTACAGTCTGTTCTACATTTTCTGCTACATGTTAGAAGACTAAAGACGAATTGCATTTGATGATCTAAAGACTTCTTCTTAATCTGGACTGAGAAGAACACTTGAAAATCTTCGTCAGTTTAGGGGAGAGCACTAATTGGGGGAGATTGAAATGCCAAATTTAATCCCCAATTAGAGTTGCTCATATTCTTCAGCAAGTTGATTCTCACAGATACATCTGAGCTTATGATGTTCTTCTCAACATATTTTTAGTATACGGGCTTATAGTGTGTTGCTGATTATGAAGTATCAAAACCAGCAAGGGGGAAGGAGTCAAGCACCTAAACGCGAGTAAACTTGATGAACTTAATACTTCTAATTAATTGAAGATATCCCGGGAAGACAAATTTTATTACCGCAGAGAAACTCAAGGTTTGACTCATGGCGAGTAAACTTGATGAACTTAATTCTTCTAAGTGATTGAAGATATCCTGGGAAGACGTATGTCATGACCGCAGAGAAACTCAAGGTTTTACTCATCAAGGCGTTTAGTGTTATTATTCCAACTATGTAGGGGAAGTGATGTTAGAGAAAGTTTCTGAAGATATAAGAGGTACACAAGTGTGTGATGATCTCGATGTTATCGCAATCATCAGGGGAGAGAGAATTGTGTACATTGGGGGTGCTCAGCTGTCTCACTTGAGGGCTTAATCAGTGATTCAGAGATATAATCACTTATTCCGGAGTTGACATCCGCAGAGATAATTAGTGATTCGGCCTGCTTCTTCAATGTTATCAGTTGTTCTCTCTTTGGGGAATGT
>BPTQ01006293.1:3551-16537 GCA_019973895.1 Chrysanthemum seticuspe | reverse complement strand
ACATCAGTTGATAGCCAGACGAAACAAAAGGCAGTTAAACCTACATTGCCACGGTTCAGCGAAGGCGAAATAACTTTGAACTGCTGACCAAGAGCTTTTCTGAAATGACATGGTAGCCAACATTACCGTCTTCTATCGGGTCTGGCTAACCCTAATGGGTTAGGTGTGTCTGAGCCAAGTGGGTCAGGGGCCTGTGGTGAGTTAGGCTGGTCGAGCGAATCGTGCATGTGGCTCTTCAGGCGGATATGGTTAACCATAATGGGCCAGGATTTGATGGTGAGGTTGGTGGTTCTGGGCCAAGTGAGTCAACATCTGTGGCGGGTCAGGCTAGTGGGGTGAATATAATGCGGTAGGCCATCAGACGGATATGGTTGTGCCATTTTCTTGAGCCTACGGTTGTGACCAATTGGAACCCCATGGACGTCACAATTGAAGA
Organism: Chrysanthemum seticuspe; assembly: GCA_019973895.1. Taxonomy (NCBI): domain Eukaryota; kingdom Viridiplantae; phylum Streptophyta; class Magnoliopsida; order Asterales; family Asteraceae; genus Chrysanthemum; species Chrysanthemum seticuspe. Next base: position 16,101 of record BPTQ01006293.1, on the reverse strand, counting down.
TCTAAGAAGTTCATGAGAACCCGATGATTTCTGCCTGGAAAGTTGCTTTTTAGTTATGAAAATAAATTTTGAGTCAAATTTTTTAGAAATATTTGAAGATCAATTGGATCAAACAAGCCAGAACTGCCCAAAGGAGTGCTTCCAAAGTGCCCTCTTCTCACTTGGTGCATTCAATTGAATTTGGAAACTGTTACTCGAATCTAATGATCATTCGCAGTTAAACGTTGATGGGAATGACATAGGCAGCAAGATTTCATACCTCAAAATACCAGTAAATTTCTTTGAAGAACAATCATCTCATGGCTGAGAAAGTCTTTAAAGATATAGCTAAGCCTATAATCTGAGTCTTGTTAGTTTGTTAGTGTTCATATGTATACATAGTTTTTACGTACCTTTGTCATGTTTATTCGAAACCATTTTGTTAACAGTAAGGTGTTTTTGAGCCTTCATATGTTTAGTATAGCTATTTGTATCAGCGACTTTCAAGTTCAAGTAATCAAAAAAGGCATGTGAACACATGATTGATGCTTCCGTCCTGATAACAAACTTCCTTAGTTCTTACCAAGCGTGAAAAAAAAAACAAAAAAAAAATTAAAAAAAAAATAAACTGAGCTAAAGTCGTTTCATCCTGAATTCAGATTTTATTTTATTTAGACAATCATGGTTAAAGCAGTTTCATGTACAAGTTGTAGCAGTTTAAACAAAATTTCTGATATGAATTTTTTTTAATTGTTATCAATATACTAATTTAAATTTTACATCAAACCAATTGCAGTCTCTAAAAACAAACTTCAGTTGCTCTAAAAAAAGCTAAAACCTGTGACCACAAGGACACAAACTAAATTAGTAATTGCTCATTAGTACCACACATCTTGAGCCACAAATAGATAAAAATAACTTAATACACTAGATAGTTTTCAAATATAAAGATAACTTAATACACTATAACACAATTGTAATTTTTCACTAAATATGTCCAACTTCCAACCACTCTATAATTTAGACAAGTTTATAACATTTTTATAATTAAAGGGCCTTTCTAAAACTTAACACCCTTATTTAATCAGTCGAATAGTACCACTTCATTCGCAGTCCCGAATAAAACCCTAAAATTTCTCTGCCCATTCCTTCTTGAAAATCGATCTATTCCCAATCTTTCGAAATATTTTTCATTTAATTCAAGACTCTCCAAAGTGTTGGCCCGTTTTTCTATGGATCTAAAATCAAGATATACAAAACAATGAAATAGACTTTATTTCTATATATCTGTCATCATACTTGTTTGTTTACATGCTTTCATATTTATACAAAACGAAAAGATACATATGAAGGGGTGTGATGGTTCATCTGAACCAAAGGATGTGTCCCTTCAGGCATAACTGTCAATAACTGTTTTCCTAACTGCCTAAAAACTAACTTTATAAATGTCTTTGACTTTTGATCAGGTTGACTTTCTGGTTTGACTTATGAGATTGGGATTAACCCAATATTCTCCCCCTTAGTCACAATCGCTACTACTGTTTTAATTTCTTGTAGTGCTTGTGATCATCCTTACATCCAGGTAGATCAATTTTCCTTCGGTTACTTCTACCTTTACTGTTGTGATCTTCATTATGTCCATGTTGATCATATTTTTTCTCGTTATTCCCACCTTTATTGTTGTGATCTTCCTTAAGTCCAGGTTGATCATATTTTTCTGGTTACTCCCACCTTCGTTGTTGTTGTGATCTATCATAAATCCTGATTGATCATGTTTCTGGTTGGTTGGTTATACTATCAACACTTTGTCTTCCTTTTGGAGCTCTTGCAGCGCATATATCTTCTTTAAATCCAGGTTGACTGGTGCTTTCGGTTATACCACCATTCAAGTTTTCACTGCCAACTCCTTGTTGTTAAATGTTTGATATTGTCAATTTGAAGTTGAATGGAATTTCCTTCCATTCTTGCTTCGTGATTCACCTTGGTTAATGAAACTTCCTGGTGCTTCTTCATGAGTTGCCATAAGTAATGTTGGTTCCAAGTCTTCTTCAATGAGATTGGATTGTTCTTCTTTCTTTGATTGAGATTTGTTTGAAAAATGCCCATACTCCTTGCATCTAAAACACAGCACCTTACTCTTATCATGAGTAAATTTATTTGAGTTGCTGTTTGATTCTTTCTTGAAATTATTTTCTTAGCCTCGCAACAAATCTTGTCCACATTTTTCACAGTGTCTTCCGTGAGTAATGTTATTGTTGTGACATGTAAACAATAACTTATCTTGATCGTTATTGTCCTTATTCTTCTTAAACTTTATTCTTTCCTCTTACGTTTTGAGAAGTTTATAACATTTCTATAATTAAAGGGCCTTTCTAAAACCACTCTATAATTTAGACAAGTTTATAACATTGCTATAATTAAAGGGCCTTTCTAAAACTTATCACCCTTATTTAATCACTCGAATAGTACCACTTCATTCGCAGTCCCGAATAAAACCCTAATAAATTTCTCTGCCCATTCCATCTTGAAAATCGATCTATTCCCAATCTTTCGAAATATTTTTCATTTAATTCAAGACTCTCCTAAGTGTTGGCCCGTTTTTCTATGGATCTAAAATCAAGATATACAAAACAATAAATAGACTTTATTTCTATATATCTGTCATCATACTTGTTTGTTTACATGCTTTCCTATTTATACAAAACGAAAAAGGTACAAATGAAGGGGTGTGATGGTTCATCTGAACCAAAGGATGTGTCCCTTCATGCATAAATGTCAATAATTGTTTTCCTAACTGCCTAAAAACTAACTTTATAACTGTCTTTGACTTTTGATCCAGTTGACTTTCTTGTTTGAATTATAAGATTGGGATTAACCCAATATTCTCCCCCTTAGTCACAATCGCTGCGACATAGATTTTTAAGTCTTCTTGATTAATCTTCTAGTTAAATCCACCATCTGAGCTACTACTGTTTTAATTTCTTGTAGTGCTTGTGATCATCCTTACATCCAGGTAGATCAGTTTTCCTTCGGTTACTTCCACCTTTACTGCTGTGATCTTCATTATGTCCATGTTGATCATATTTTTTCTGGTTATTCCCACCTTTATTGTTGTGATCTTCATTAAGTCCAGGTTGATCATATTTTTCTGGTTACTTCCACCTTCGTTGTTGTGATCTATCATAAATCCTGATTGATCATGTTTCTGGTTGGTTGGTTATACTATCAACACTTTGTCTTCCTATTGGAGTTCTTGCAGCGCATATATCTTCTTTAAATCCAGGTTAACTCGTGCTTTCGGTTATACCACCATCCAAGTTTTCACTGCCAACTCCTTGTAGTTAAATGTTTGATAACGTCAATTTGAAGTTGAATGGAATTTCCTTCCATTCTTGCTTCGTGATTCTTCTTGGTTAATGAAACTTCCTGGTGCTTCTTCAAGAGTTGCCATAAGTAATGTTGGTTCCAAGTCTTCTTCAATGAGATTGGATTGTTCTTCTTTCTTTAATTGACAATTGTTTGAAAAATGCCCATACTCCTTGCATCTAAAAGACAGCACCTTACTCTTATCATGAGTAAATTTATTTGAGTTGCTGTTTGATTCTTTCTTGAAATTATTTTCTTGCCCTCGCAACAAATCTTGTCCACATTTTTCACAGTGTCTTCCGTGAGTAATGTTATTGTTGTGACATGTAAACAATAACTTATCTTGATCGTTATTGTCCTTATTCTTCTCAAACTTTATTCTTTCCTCGTACGTTTTGAGTCTCCCAATTGCTTCTTCCATCGTCAGAATATTGCTCTATTAATGCAATTATTTGCAGATACCTATCGGGCACAACATTTAATAGTTTCCGTATTAAAGTTTGATCTTCAATAGTGTGTCGTAGACTAGCGGTTTTGTTTACGAGTGTTTTTAGTTTCGTAGCGAAGGTGTCAATTGTCTCATCTTCCTTCATATGTAACAATTCAAAATCAGATTTGAGTGTTTGTAGTCTTGCTTGTTGAACTCTGTTTTCGCCAACGTGTCTAGTTTTCAAAGCATTCCAAATGGCTTTTGCGGTTTTGTGCTTTGTTATTTGAAGTAATTGTTCCTCGGTTAAAGCTTGATAAAGGAATGCAATAGTGGTTTTGTCTTTTTTCTTATCGGGTTGAGTCGTCTCAGACGGCTCAATTGTTTCCCATAAACCATTCGTTTCGAGAATGATTTGCATTCGAATTGCCCATAATGAGTAATTCGCTGGCTTTACGATTGGGCATTGGAATTGAAGTGTACTATTTGTACTAAGTTCCTTATTTCCACTTCTTTTCATCATATCTTAAAGATATTTGACAATAAATCTCCAAAAAACAAAATTTAACACGACGTGTGTTGAAATTTCTTATGTCTAGCGAGCTCTTATATTTTATTTTTCCTTAAAGGGTATAAAAAACTTTATGGGACTAGTTTTAGCTCAAAAACTATCCTCGGAGAATATATATTCTAAAAAAGAATAACCTAAGGTTAATTACTCCTTAAAAAATTATTCTAATAATATAATAAGCAGTGTAATCACTAGGTTATTTTATTTTCTAAAAAACTTGACAAGATACTAACTTAAAAATAAAGAAGTAACTTATCTAAAAACTATACAATATATACCAAAAATTAATATATAGTATATGAAAAATAAAGTTGAAAGGGTGGTTTTTGCATTTGGAACCTGGGGGGTTGATAGTGTAACCCGTAGCCTTTTATCCTTTTACTGAGTTGCCCTAACATAGATGCGGCTCTTTTATATCTCTTTCTTGAGATAGTAAATAAAACCGTCTCTTTGGTTTTTGAGACTAAAATATACTCTCTCTTTCTTCTGGGATAAGTCATGTTCCTTCTTCTCCTCTCCTTGGTGGTTGACCGCCTGTGATAAGGTTTGGTTGACCCTCCTTTATTCTTCTCCGGTTTGTTGTGTTCTTTCTGAGCACTTGTAATCCCACAAAATAAAACATAGGGTTTCGTTGAATTGGGGGTTTTCTGACCATGTAAGAATTGGATGATTGGAGATTGAAGAAGCAATTGATGATTTAATTTGTTGTTTTGTGCTTGATTCCTCAACGAACAGGTGTGTTTGTTCCTTGTTGTGAATCGAATGATTATTTGCCCTTTGATGACTATAAGTAATCTAATGATATGATTTTTGTTTTGAATCGAATTGACAAAACGGTTTGTATAACCGTGTCTTTAATCCGTTTGGTTCGGATTATTTCTGTGAGGCTTTGTTTTTTTACGGTGTTAAAACTGTTCTTGACATATTTTGCCAAAATGGATGAAACCTTTGATGTCGGGTTATTAATCTCAAAATGTGGTTAATCCCTTTGGTGACAAACCGGATTCTCCTTGAATAACCACAAGAAATGATTTTCTAGATTTTGTGGTTTTTAATGAATTTGCAGAAAAACAAAGCTTTGCGAAAAGGTTTTTCCTTTTTTTGATTCAAAACAGAAAACGAGACTGGTATATGATGATTTGTGGCTCTGACACCAATTGTTGGCCCATTTTTCTATGGATCTAAAATCAAGATATACCAAAACAATGAAATAAACTTTATTTCTATAAATCTGTCATCATACTTGTTTGTTTACATGCTTTCCTATTTATACAAAACAAAAAGGTACAAATGAAGGGGTGTGATGGTTCGTCTAAACCAAAGGATGTGTCCCTTTAGGCATAACTGTCAATAACTGTTTTCCTAACTGCCTAAAAACTAACTTTATAACTGTCTTTGACTTTTGATCCGGTTGACTTTTTGGTTTGACTTATGAAATTGGGATGAACCCAATACGAACAAGATAAATCAATCAACACAATAATTTACTTAATTTGACTTCCTTTAAGTTCATGTTTTAATAATATTTGCATCAGTTAGGGTTTTTTGTGATATATGTTAGTTTCTTATTTCATTCATTAATTAATATGTTATGTAATTGCATGTTGTTAAGATGTTAACGATTTTAGTCCATCAATTTTAGTCTTTCAATTCATATATGTTAATGAACATAAATTCTTACCATGGAGTATTAAATCTAGAATTTAACATATTTTGGCTAATAATCATTGTGTTTGAGTGCCTTTTAAGATTAGTTTCGAGCCATGTCTTCTTATTGTGTTTGTATCATCCGGCTAGTTTCCATTTTTTTATATCAAAATTGTCATTCAAAAAATATATATATATATATAAAATATACATATATTTTTTGCTAATAATCTTTGTAAGTTTTGTTTGCCTAACTCACCATTTCTCTGTCTTTCATTTTGATTAACTTCCATTGCCATAAAGAGTGAAAAAAGAAATAGGAGACATGTTATTGGGCGGAATGGTGATTTGAGCAAACGATTTTCACTCTTTTAGCTACTATTTTCAATTTATGATGCCTGCATAGCCGTGTTTATTGGAAAATGCATGACCAAGTTTATTCATAATTGTCAGGTATTTCAAGCCACAAATATGTATTTCAAGCCACAAATATGTATACCTCAAAATACAAGTTGTATGAAGAACCATGCTAATGGAACTCTTCCCGTGGCTCAGAAAGTCTCTAAAGAATATATGGTAATTATATTATGTTTAACTTGTTAGCTGTAAACCAATTTTTTTTTTAGATATAGAAGGATTCTTTCACCAAGTAGCACTTTCAAAATATTAAAATCACATGCCTTAGTGATGCAGGTCCTAAGAAAGCGACACCATCTTTTTACTGGCGAACTAGATGCGTTACACCGGTGCCGGGAAGAACAAAACCATCTCGGTCATTGACGATAAGTACAGTCACTGGAAGTCAGGTGTACATATATTGTACGAGTAGCTTCCTAATCATAATCTCGGGTAGTCTCTACATTATTACAGGTCTAATATCGTTTAGAGCTCTTTTTTTTTATGAAACCGTAGCTTCTGAGTTCTGATTGTTAGGTTGTTGTTTGTTGATTTGTTATATACCGACAGTCAGTTAAGGATGTTTCTCTGCATACAATGTGATTTTTATATTAACCGTATCAAAGATATTCATCAAACTTGATAACTACCATTTACATGATTCAACAGTACAAATAAATGATAATAATAATAAAAAATACTGGTCATAGAAGACATTTTCATAGAATTTTATAAGTAAAAAGATATCATACAGCAACTAAGTCGACGAATTCTATAAGTAAAGAGATATATAAAAAAAACAACGTTTCTTTGATTTATCATTTCCCACCAACACTCGATCCTAGCATGTTTATTGTATATGCCATTTGATGCCGCATATATACGTAATAATAGTAATGTTAATTTTTACTTCAAAAGAACACCTTTTTTTATACATAATTTATAACACCAGCAATGATTGCGAATGTAGGTAACATCAGCAAAGATTTCACTTCAAATCCTGTGGTAGAATTGGCAAACGTATCCCATGGCCCAAATGAAGATAGTGTTGATGAAGTTGCTCAAACTGAAGCACTTGATGCTGTCAGAGATACATTCTTTTATGTATATGATATCTGCTGGTATACTATTTTGCGTCCTATAAAGTTTTAGTAGGAGAATCGCAAATTTTGGTAGCAAATTAGAAAAGCCTGTGATAAATCTCACTAGGAGAATGACTTGAGTAATCTTCGAAGTTACAACTTTTTGAATAAATAAATTAGTTCTTGAGTAAATATTTCTTGCCAAAAATAATAGGGAAAATTACCTAAGTGGTGAAGCAATGTCGAGATTATAAGTCTACATTCTCCTCCTTAATCTTGATCATTGCTTCGTCTTAGGTCTTGAACTCCGAGCATTTACGCATTGTGACAAACTTTAGTCTTGGTAAAGCTTTAGTTAAGATGCCCGCTCTTTGTAATTCTCCACTGACGTGTTCCACATTGAGGTGTCCATTCTCTACGCATTCACGAATGAAATGATAGCGAATGTCGATGTGCTTACTTCTTCCATGAAAAATTGGGTTTTTGACGAGTGCTATTGTTGAGTTGTTATCAACCATCAGTGTTATTCTTTTCTCCTCCCAACCCGTTAATTCACTAAGTGGCCGTTTTAACCATAAAGCTTGACATGCTGCTCCAGTAGCTGACATGAATTATGATTCACATGATGAGAGCGCTACCGTTGGTTGCTTCTGAGTACACCAGGTAATAGGTGATTCTCCAAAGTAAAATACTATTCCAGTAGTTCTTTTTCCTTTGATCAGTATTGATTTCATAACTAATGTCGTTGCAACCACCTTCTTTCTTGTAAATAATGTCATGCTCCTTTGTTCCTTTGATGTATCGGATTACTTGCTTTATTTCCTTCAGGTGATGATCCTTTGGGTCTTTCATGAATCTGCTGAGTAGTTCGGCTGAGTAACTAAGATCTGGTCTTGTATATAATGACTTCCAATCAAGCTTCTGTAATAAGTTGCGTCAACTAAGTTTCCATTTTCCCGCCTTGACCAACTTAGTACCGGGATCCATATGTATCTTCGTGTCATTACATCCATCATACTTGCATCTTTTAAGATCTTGTTGATGTTACCTGTTTGCTTGATTGTAATCTCTCCTCCTGTCTGAGTAACTTCTATCCTGAGGTAATAAGCTAACAATCCTAAGTCGCTCATCTCAAATTTGTTTTTCATATGGGATTTGAACAAGTCAATTTCTTTCTTTGGAGAGCCCGTGATTATCAAATCATCAACATAAAATCCAACTATCAGTATGGAATTTTTGCTTCTCTTCGTGTAAATTGCTTGTTCGAGATTACATTTTTTAAAGTCTAATGACTTTAAGGTTTGATGAAGTTTCACATTCCAAGCTCGTGTTGCTTGTCTTAAGCCATAAAATGCCTTTGTGAGCTTGTAAACATTTCCTGAATTTCCTTGTTGTATAAAACCATCAGGTTGTGTGACATAGACTCCTTCTTTCAAATCTCCAAGCAAAAATGCTGATTTGACGTCTAGGTGATGTACTTGCCATCCATGATATGCTGCTAGTGCTAAAACCAAATGAAATGTCTCAATACGTGAAATGGCGCATATACTTCGTCGAAGTCTATTCCTTGTTCTTATACATAACCTTTTGCTAATAAGCGTGCCTTCTATTTGATGATTTCTCCTTTTGCATCTCTCTTGGTCTTGAAGTCCCATTTAAGTCCTATTGCCTTTTGATTTGTAGGCAAAGTAGTAAGAGTCCATGTGTTGTTCTTGTTTATCGATTTTAGTTCAATTTCCATGATCTCGATCCATTTCTTTTCTGTGGATGCCTCCTTGTAGTTACGTGGTTCTTCTTCCGTAAATAGCTGACTTACAGGTTCAACTCTACGTGCATACTTATGTATTTCCTTTAAGTCCTTAAGACCTTGTACTGGTGTATCATCAAATCTATCTTTTGAGTTCTTAATTGATCTAATAGTAGCATCTTCTTCCTCTTCTGAGTGTGGGTTGTAAGTGTATGTTGATGGGGTGACTGGAGAGTTTGGAGCAGTAATTAGTTCATGTTCCTGATAGGTACTGTCATTGTTTTCTGAGTTGACTAATGTAGTGTTTTCATTGTCGACTCCTTCTACCACAAAAACTTGCCCAAAATGAGCCTTGTGTACTTTATTCCTCTCTGTTGTTATCCCAATCCCACAATCCTGTTTCCATTAACTTTACATCCCTACTAACATGTTTCCTTTTGGATCATATAGCCTACATGCTTTCGATCCTTCCTTTACTCCTAAGTAAATCATGGGTATGGTTCTATCATCTAGCTTTTGCAAGTGAGGTATTGTTACTTTGGCATAAGCTGTGCATCCGAATATTCTTAGATTTTTCAGATTTGGTTTTCTGTTGTAGAGTGCCTCATATGGTGTTTTATCTACCAAGGCTCTTGTAGGTACCCTGTTTAGTATATAAATAGCGTGTTTGACTGCTTCTGCCCCAAAATTTAATGGTAACTTCATAGCTTTCATCATACTTCTCGTAGTAGATAGCGTTGTTTTATTTCTCCTCTCCACAACTCCATTTTGTTGAGGTGAGTACGGTGCCTTCAATTGCCGTGCTATTCCATTCTCTTTACAATATTTGGTGAATTCATTAGATGTGAACTCACCCCTCCTATATGTTCTTAGCATCCTCAATTTTGTTCTCATTTCCATTTCAACTTATTGTTTAAACTCCTTGAACGTGTTAAATGCCTGATCTTTCGATGTCTGAAAGTAGGCCCACATGAAACGTGTACAGTTGTCTACTAACAAGAAAATGAGTTTCTTTCGAGAGTGTGTGGATGGACTTATAGGGCTACAGAGGTCTCCTTATACTAAATCCAAAGGTTTCTTTAATCTAAACTTAGCTTGATTTGGAAATGGTGTCCTACTATGTTTTCCTAATAAACATGCATCACAAATCTGTCCTACATGGTTTATTCTTGGTATTCCTGCTACTAGACCATTTCTTGTCATCTTGTTAATGTCGTCAAAGTACAGATGACCTAATCTAGATGATGGTAAAATATTATACTATTAGATTCTATTTAGTTTTTTTTTTTAAATAAAAGAAAAGAATAAAAATAGGGAAAATTATGAGTTAGTGCATATGTTGGTACGTGATATAAACCAACATTTGTTATTATTAGTTTAAGTGTTCGTAATATAAAACACTTGTTAGTTTTTATTCATTTTAGTGTATTAGTGGCTATAACTTTGCCACTATTGTTGTAATATATTTTGGGATCTTATGGTAGTTGGTTAATTGGGATAGCCAACTTGGTATATTTTATTAGTGTGTCGATGATGATTGATCGAGGTATCTTTAAGTCAAATTCGTGTGTCACTAAAGCGTTTATGTTTTTTGTGTTAAAGCGTGACCGAGTCAATGATAAATGTCACTTTCGGGGTTTGTAGTAAGGTAGTAGCTAGTAGCACTTGGTAGTGTCAGACTTAATCTATTTGTTTTGTTATTTTTATTTTAAACCATTTATAAATGTTTTTGATGCCTAATACGTACCCTTTATGATTCTTCATCCTAACCTTTAGCTTACTCGAATGAGGGAATTGAGCAATCATAGGTGTCCTATTCATGGATTTTGATGAGCATTTGTGGTTTTGTCGCCTTCAATTGTGTAATATTATCGGTAAATATTACTTTATCATAGCCTTTAGCTTATTCTATGTCATTCAAGCATAAATACTTGAAGTCAGACTCTGGGAATTCATGAATCCTTTCGTCTTCTCTAACCACAACGATCTTTGACATACCCGATTAGTCCGGTACTCTCAACGTTCAACACTTCTTTGATCCTGTAGTTAGAGTTCAAATCATATCCGTTGTCTCTTGTTTCTCTTTGTTTAACTTTTTATACTAGTTTCTTCTGTCATCATGCCAATGTTGAATCGACAATCTGGCTTCTTCATTAAATCGTTTCCACTTGATCACTTTCTTCATCCACTTGTCGGTGATAATTTCTTCAATGTGATCTTCCGTATAGTCTGTTGGTGGCACAATGAAGATCGACAATACATACGACTTCTGAAAACAGTGTTTCCGTTCTTCAGATAAGCAAGTTCATAGTTTAGGAACTTTGATGGTGGTTTCGATGAATCTCTTTTACAGCCATAGTACACTCGACCTTTGCGTGACCAGTACGGATCAAGTAGCTCTGCTTTACTATCTTCTAAGTGTACAGTGGATTCCATGTACTTTTCCATTTCTTGGGTATGATATTCGTATTCGAAGCTGCTTGTGCACCGGTATCTGAGCATTTCAAATAGTTGTTCCACTCTGTGAAAGTCATCAATGGTTGGAACTTTATTCCACTTCTTCATTTCTCAAAATTTGTCCTTGAATTGCTCAAGGCTCAGGTCGGATTTCTCCTTCTTCCAGTTCATACCAATCATTACACCCGTCAGAATCTGAAGAATCCGCATCATCTCTACCCTCAACTTCAGCTTCTTTCATCCAACATTCAAGTTCTTCAACATTCCATTCTTGAAAGACAACATCTTGTTGTTGCTGTTTTTGTTGAGTTTATGATATATAAAATACAATAAAACATAAAGACATCAAGAGTACACAGCGGAAGACTTAAGATCATAACAAATAAATTAATTAACTGAAAGTATGCGTAACGTACCTCTTGCGAATATCAAATCCCTCGAGCAAAGTAAAACCACCCTCGAGCAAAGCAAACCAAAGAAGTACTTATTGGTGTAAGAATAATGTCTTACAACCACGTTCTTGTACACACGAATTAACCAAACGAATCAAGCGATTGCTAGATCTAACACAAGTCCTCGTTTAAGAAAAACGAAACCAAACTCCCTTACTTGGGGTGTTCGGCCGAATATAGGACAAGAGAGAGGAGAGGAGAGATCTAGGGTTAATTCAATGCACAAGTGTATGAAACCCTAGAACCTAACCCTCTTTATATACTAGTAGGTAAACTTTGGGAACAAGTTAGTGAATTAGGCTTTGTTTAGCCCATATGGCCGGCCACCAATGCAAGCCCAAAGCCCATTCCATAACTTTTCCAAGTTTCCATTTCTAGTCCTTCTCTTTTCCATTTAACGGTCGTTAGTCATTTTTCCGTTAAATA